>LR812526.1:64554244-64571744 GCA_903798195.1 Danio kyathit
TAAGTGCTGAATAAATACACTCACAGTGTGGAATGTACACTTACTATAGTTATCAAAGTTTTACACTTAGGGGCATTTAACACCCACTAGTGTTGTTATTACGCTAGTGTTAAATTTGCAGTGTAATATTGGCACTCTTAAGTGCTGAATAAATACACTCACAGTGTAGAATGTTACACTTACTATAGTTATCAAAGTTTTACACTTAGGGGCATTTAACACCCACTAGTGTTGTTATTGCGCTAGTGTTCAATTTGCAGTGTAATATTGGCACTCTTCAGTGCTGAATAAATACACTCACAGTGTAGAATGTTACACTTACTATAGTTATCAAAGTTTTACACTTAGGGGCATTTAACACCCACTAGTGTTGTTATTACGCTAGTGTTAAATTTGCAGTGTAATATTGGCACTCTTAAGTGCTGAATAAATACACTCACAGTGTAGAATGTTACACTTACTATAGTTATCAAAGGTTTACACTTAGGGGCATTTAACACCCACTAGTGTTGTTATTACGCTAGTGTTAAATTTGCAGTGTAATATTGGCACTCTTAAGTGCTGAATAAATACACTCACAGTGTAGAATGTACACTTACTATAGTTATCAAAGTTTTACACTTAGGGGCATTTAAAACCCACTAGTGTTGTTATTACGCTACAAGTGTCATCAAGAAAGTACTCCTATCAGTGTAACAATAATTTTTACACTGTTCTGTGCACTTTCAGAAAATTTTTTGCAAAATTTGTACCTAAATTTCAGATTTGTACTCCATACAGAGCACATTAAATGTCATTAATCACATTTATTAAACATATTAAATATCAACATTTTTCACAGGATGAATGTTTAAACATAATTTTAAAATAATAAAAAGCAACCTTTTTCCATGAGTACAAACTGCACGATAATTGTAACTTTATACCTTTAACATTTTATCACAAACACACATTTAAAGATTCAAAACAATTACATTGTCACCTTTTCAGAGGTTGAAAGTTAAGCTCACAATGGCATACCAGATGCATAAACTTAAAAAAATAGTTGCTTAAATGTTTTAAAACATTTTATGAAACAGCAAAAAAGCTTAATACTAGGCAGGTTAGGGTAATTAGGCAAGTTATTGTATAACGATGGTTTGTTCTGTAGACTATCGAAAAAAATATATAGCTTAAAGGGGCTTATAATATTGTCCTTAAAATGGTTTTTAAAAAATTTAAAACCTATTATTTTCTTGCCGAAATAAAACAAGTAAGACTTTCTCTAGAAGAAAAAATATTAACAGACATACTGTGAAAATTTCCTTGCTTTGTTAAACATAATTTGGGAAACATTAAAAAAAGAAAAATAAATTCAAAGGGGGGCTAATAATTCCGACTTTAACTGTATGTATGTATGTATATATATATATATATATATATATATATATATATATATATATATATATATATATATATTATATATATATATATTCGGACTGACAAATTGTGATACGCTCACTATAATGTTTACCATGTTACTTTGAATATTTGGCCTGAAATAACATGTAATTATGACTTCAAAACAACATTAGCATTATTTATTTAATGTTAATTATTTTACTTTTTTATAGTAGTTGACTGCTAATATGCTTTCCATATACAGAATTTACAAAGAATACTTTTCAGAAATTATATTATTAATGAGAAAGTCCAAATGTGCGAATACAAAATGCACTTTACCTCAATGTTAGCTTTCAGTATTGAGGTAAAGTTGGCTTTATATTCTCACATTCATTCAGTGACATGTTCCCTATATTGTTTACCATGATACTTTGAATATTCGGCCTGAAATCACATGTAATTATGACTACAAAACAATATTAGCACTATTTATTTAAGGTTAATTGTTCTACTTTGGTAGTAGTTGGCTGCTAATATGCTTTCCAAATATATATAGTATTTACAAAGAATGCTTGCTGAGATTAGTGTATATTATTAAGGAGAAAGTCTGACTGTCGAATATAAAAGCAACTTTACCTCAATGTTAGCTTTCAGTATTGAGGTAAAGTTAGTTTTATATTAGCACATTCATTCAGTGACATGTTCCCTATTTTGTTTACCATGGTATTTTGCCTGAAATCACATGCAAGTATGACTTCAAAACAATATTAACACTATTTATTTAAGGTTAATTATTCTACTTTGGTAGTAGTTGGCTGCTAATATGCTTTACAAATATATATAAATTAGTATTTACAAAGAATGCTTGCTGAAACTAACGTATATTATTAAGGAGAAAGTCTGACTGTACGAATATAAAAGCAACTTTACCTCAATGTTAGCTTTTAGTATTGAGGTAATTTACAAGGATTTACTTTCTGAAATTATATTATTAAGGATTAAGTCCGATTAAGTCCGATTAAATGCGAAAATAAAACCAACTTCACCTCAATGTTAGCTTTCAGTTCAGGGTTACAGTAATCGCATGTTCAAGCCTGTCCTCAATGTCAAAACATTACATCAGATTCCTCCTCAGTAAGATCGAGCACACTCTTCTAAGCACGGGCACCCATATACATGTTTATAATCGTGAATTTACACAGACACGTGGAGTAAAACAGACAGTAAGGGCAGAAATGCTCCTTTACCTCCCCATATGCCGAGGCTGAGCTGCGAGCTGTCGAGGTTTCCCACATAGTCCCCTAGAAACCGGTTCAGCACGTCGACCACCACCGACTCAAATACCATTTTCGCGTCCTCCTCATGCGACCATCAGCATGTTTTTCTTCGTGTGCGACTCGTGGAGCAGCTGAGAGTGTAGTTGTATTTACTGTCAGTCCCGTTTCCTGAAATAAACATCACTGGAGGGACTGGGGAGGAGGATCTGACTGCGCGCCGCCGCCGCCTGTGCGACAGCGCCCTCTGTTGATGAACATCCGGCATGGGGTCAAAATCATTTATCTTTTATATATTCTATATTATTGAATATTAGTGCTGGGCAAAAATTAATAACATCTAAAATAAAAGTTTGTTTGGACATAATATAATAATAACGCATTTTATTAATGTCTGTCCTACACTAACCCTAAACCTAACCATCAATATAATGTGAAAACAGTAATTATACTGTAATTATTCATATTATTTATTAAATTATCGATTAAATTGTCTTTTATGTATGTGTACCTCTACCGCAGCTTTCACTGTAATGTAAATATAGTAATTATATCGAGTATTATTCATATTATTTATTAAATTACCCATTTAAATGTTTTATTAAAATCTACCCCGTACCGCAACCCTCCCAGTATTGTAAGAAATGTAATTATACCAAGTATTATTCATATTATTTATTAAATTACGCATTAAATCCTATTTTATTAACATCTACCTCCATCCCAATCCTCACAGTAATGTAAAAACAGTAATCATACCAAGTATTATTTATATTATTTATTAAATTACCCATTAAATCATAATTTATTAAAGTCTACCTCCATCCCAACCCTGACAGTGATGTAAATACAGCAATTATATAGAGTATTATTTATATTACTTATTAAATTATCCATTAAATTGTATTTTATTAACATCTACCCTTGCACCAACATTAAAACCAACCTCACAGTAATATAAAACAGTATTTATACAGAGTATTATTCATATTATTTATTAAATTATGCATTCATTTGTATTTTATTAACGCCTACTCCAAACCCAACCCTCAGTAATGTAAAAACTGTAATTATACAGACTATTATTCATATTATTTATGTATTAATTTACCAATTAAATCACATTTTAATAACATCTACCTCCATCCTAACCCTCACAGTAAAGTAAAAACAGTATTTATATAGAGTATTATTTATATTATTTATTAAATTACCCATTCAATTGTATTTTATTAACATTTGCTCCTAACCCAACCCTCACAGCAATGTAAAAACAGAAATTATATAGTGTATTATTCATATTATTTTTTAACTTACGCATTAATTTGTATGTTATTAACGTCTATCCCTACTCCAACCCTCACAGTAATGTAAACAGTAATTATACAGACAATTATTCATATTATTTATTAAATTACCCATTAAATCATATTTTATTAACATCTACGTCCATACCAACCCTCACAATAATGTAAATACAGTAATTATATCGAGTATTATTCATATTATTTACTAAATTACCCATTAAAGGGTATTTTATTAATGTCTACCCCATCCCAACCATAAACTCAAGCATAACCATAATGTAAATACAGTAATTAAACAGAGTATTATTCATATTATTTATTCAATTACCCATTAAAGGGTATTTTATTAATGTGAAAATATTAATTGTTGTTGCACAGTGTCACAAAAAAATTATGCTATTGTGAATAATTTTTAATTTTGGAGTGAACTATCCCTTTAAAGTGTAAGACAGATGATATAAACATGATTTATTTATTTATTTCTGGGTTAATAGCATATTTGTTTATGTGAAGAAAATAAAACACTGAGCCCTCTTCATTTCAATGTGATTTAGTGAAATTATTTTACAGCTTCAATTATAGAAAATATTTATGGGCCATAGTAGGGAAAAACACTTTGTTAATATTTTAATGATGTACAAATTAATTGTTTTAATTTGTGACTTTTTGTCTACTTAAAAAGTATTTGATATACAAGGAAACAAAAATGCATAATTATTGACAAAATAATTAATATTAATATAATTGACATTAATGTTGTTGTGTTCCCTCTATTTACCAAAGACTATAGAATACATTATTTAAAGGGACTTTGTATTTACACAGCATATGGGTGAATGCAAATTAGCTATACTATTATTTCTACATTATATCTATCTATCTATCTATCTATCTATCTATCTATCTATCTATCTATCTATCTATCTATCTATCTATCTATCTATCTATCTATCTATCTATCTCTCTATCTGTCTGTCTGTCTGTCTGTCTGTCTGTCTGTCTGTCTATTATATATGAGCAATATCACACGAGTAGCAGTGCGATATGGCTGTATATCGGCACTGGTGGGAGACGCCTTAGTGTCCCACCAGTGATGATATACAACCACATCGCATTGCTATGAGTATGATATTGCGTTTATACAACAGTTTGATGGCATAATTGTGCATATAAAAAAGAAAATTAAACACGGACAGCCCCAAAAATCCCTCTGTATGAGGAACTACTTTCTTCCGCCATTCATTCACATCTGTAGCTGACTGTCAGAACAGCAGGAACTGTTGCAGTTCACAAACATCGCTTTAGAGCTAGTATTTGGATGATTCTCTAGTGTAATGTCTAAAGTGATGACAAAACAGGTGATTTTTGCTTACATTTTAAGATTATAAGACTGAACAGCATGAAATACCATCAGTCATTTCCCAGTGTTTCTCTGTTGCAATCGGGAGATCACAATAATTAACCCCGAAACAGCCAAAGCAAAGCAAACACTACCAGATTACTGTTGTGTTTGCGATTAGGAAAAACGCTATACACATGCGGGCATTTCTTCTTTCTTTCTGTTTACTGAACTAGTCTGCATTAGTGAAAACAGAACTCATTAGAAACAGATGACATTTATTGTATTTTATTAACGCCTACCCCCACCCCAACCCTAAACCCAACCATCACAGTACTGTAAAAATTTAAATTATTGTTATACAGTGTCATAAAAAATGCTACTATAGTTGATGTACTGTACATATCGCACTTCCGGCCGTTCACGTATCCGATCCAGACTTTACCGCTTATTATAGGGTTCCTGTCGCCATCTTGTGGATGGACAACGTCAACTGTCTTTGGTCTGCTCAATGGCATGCTAATGGCCGCCGACACGCTGTCTCTCAGAAATGTTAAATATTTAAAAATAGGCTCTATCCTTATAAATAAACTGCACAGTTGCAATCTAAACAACTACATTCTCGACTAAAAAAGCCTCAAAAGTACATTATGTTGTCCAACAGCAGCAGTATTTGTCAAACTAAAGACAGTCCTCTGTTTGTTGCTGTATGTGGGCGGAGTAATACCAAAGAGCTTAGAATGACTAAGAAGCGACACTCAACCTTCCATCGCAACAGCAGCGCCCAGCAACAGCCCCGGATTCCGCCATTTTTAAGTGAAAGCGATCAGCCGTCCATTGGATCTTATTGCTGTCGCGATGGCAAGCAGCTGCTTTGTTTTTATTTATTTATTTAAAAAGCGCATTAAAGCTGAGATACAACCTGCAAGACGACAATAAAAAACTTACTATCACAATCATCAGCACTTTTAACAGTTTATTTTACAGACTTATAATATGCTGTTGTTCTATTGGAATTTTCATTCCAAAATGGCCGCCGCGCCATCTAGTGGCTGTTTCCCAATTCGCACTAGAGTGTCGCCTCTTGGTGATTCTATGCTCTGGTTATACACAAGGCTGAAGAGGCTAGACGAGTGCTGTTACTGGCAGAATATCAAATGGCAATCAGCCAATCAGATTCAAGAACCCGACAGAACTGTTGTATATAAATATATATATATATATATATTCTACAATATTATACAATTATTCTTCATTATAACATAATAAATTATACATTATTTATATGTTATATATAGAACTTTCTGAAATAAAATTGATTATTATTGTTAGTGCATATTAGCTGCGATATTAGCATTTTTATTCAACATTCATAAAATACACAGCAAGAAGGTCGCTGGTTCAAGTCCCGGCTGGGTCAGTTGACATTTCTGTGTGGAGTTTGCATGTTCTCCCCGTGTTGGCGTGGGTTTCCTTCGAGTGCTCCGGTTTCCTCATAGTGTATGAGTGTGTTTGTATGAATGTGAGAGTGTATGAGTGTTTCTCAGTACTGGATTGCAGCTGGAAAGGAAACCGCTGTATAAAACATACAGTATGCTGGATAAGTTGGTGGTTCATTCCGTTGTGGTGACCCCTGATGAATAAAGGGACTAAGCCGAAGGAAAATGATGAATGAATTTATATTATTTTAGCATTTAATTAGCTTCAATATTTACATTTTTATGTTTTTTTTTATAAATTAAATATATTAATTTACACAGTTATCTTTTATAACTGTATACTAAATTGTATTCTTATTATTATTATTATTATTATTTTTATCGAAAAAAGAAAAGAATATATTCACAGACTTGTTGACGTGGCAGGTGAGGTGAGTATATTGTGGGCAGTAGATGGCGCTGTAAGACCATCAATAATCACAAACCTTTATTTTCAGCGGAGTGTGTGTGTGTGTGTGTGTGTGTGTGTGTGTGTGTGTGTGTGTGTGTGTGAATTGCATCACCAATTCAGTTTGATACTCAGTTCTTTAGATTCTCTCTCCATTTCAATCAGGTTTAACTTTAAATGCTGGAAGAAAGACTGTCATATGAGTCGATTAATTATAATCAAACATCTCATTCATCACTAAAGTAAACTCAATGAAGGTGGACTGCCTTTAAAGATGACTGAATTTAGAGACTCGAGACTCATGAGCTCCTCCTGCAGGAGAACAGGCTCCGAATCCAGAATGAACACACACACACACAGACACACACACACACACACACACACACACACACACACACACACACACACACACACACACACACACACACACACACACACACACCAGCAGATAGATCATGCTTTCTCTGTCACAGCAGATGTCCTCTTTAATTTTAATAACAGAACTGAACGCTTTATGTTCCTCCAAGTCCTCTGTCCAAACTTCAGAACCGCCAACTATTCCAGCATATGTTTTACACAGCTGACGCCCTTCCAGCTGCAACCCAGTACTGGGAAACACCAATACACTCTTGACATTCACACACACACACTCATACACTATAGCCAATTTAGTTAATCAATTCATATAGCGCATGTGTTTGGACTGTGGGGGAAACCGGAGCACCTGGAGGAAACCCACGCCAACACGGGGAGAACATGCAAACTCCACACAGAAATGCCAACTGATACAGCCGGGACTCGAACCAGTGACACTTTTGTTGTGACAAAAATCCGCTGTGATAGCGGAAAACTGTGATAGAACACATTGAGATGCTTTAAAAGGGATACAGCTGCTGTCTGAAGTTAACCAGAATTATTTATATTAGTTACTAAATTACCCATTAATTGTGTTTCATTAACGCCTACTCCTGCCCCAACCCTAAACTCAACCCTCACAGTGATGTAAAACAGTCAAAACAGAGTATTATTCATATTATTTATTAAATTACCCATTAAAGTGTATTTTATTAATGTCTACCCCCATTCCAACCCTAAACTCAAGCATCACAGTAATGTAAAACATTAATTAAACAGAGTATTATTTATATTGTTTATTAATTTACCAATTAAAGTGTATTTTATTAATGTCTACCCCTATCCCAACCCTCACAGTAATGTAAATACAGTAATTAAACAGAGTATTATTCATAATATTTATTAATTTACCAATTAAAGTGTATTTTATTAATGTCTACCCCTATCCCAACCCTCACAGTAATGTAAATACAGTAATTAAACAGAGTATTATTCATTATATTTATTAATTTACCAATTAAAGTGTATTTTATTAATGTCTACCCCTATCCCAACCCTCACAGTAATGTAAAAACAGTAATTAAACAGAGTATTATTCATATTATTTATTAAATTACGCATTAAAGTGTATTTTATTAATGTCTACCCCTATCCCAACCCTAAACTCAAGCATCACAGTAATGTAAAGCAGTAATTAAACAGAGTATTATTCATATTATTTATTAAATTACCCATTAGTGTATTTTATTAATGTCTACCCCCATTCCAAGCACCCACATAGCAAATGTTTTCTGGCCCAGCTCCGGGCCACACAATAAGTTTTTCCTCGGCCCAAGTACCGCAAAGAATGACGGTCCTGAAGTGGCCCATAACTGGATTAAAGACAAGGGCCACACATGGGCCATAACTGGCCTGAATCTCAGGCAATTTAACACCCTTATCTGGCCCTGAACTGGGCCAAAACAGGTTTATTATTGGTACCAATTCTCAGCCATAAGTTTATACTTTAACTAGAAACCACAAAAACCGAGCCATAACCCAGCCTATGTTGCCTAAACAATGTAAACAATCCCTACACTGATCTGGGCCACACACCTCCCATCCACAACTGGCCCAAATGTAGTTTGCCGTGATGCATGCAGTGCCATCATTGCCATGCATGGCCCACATTCAGCTGACATTATGCATGCCAGTGCCGGCAACACGCCAGCAGTGCCATAATGAGGCCACATTTGGGCCAAGTCCGTTTGCTATGTGGGCATAAACTCAAGCATAACCATATGTAAAAGCAGTATTTAAACCGAGTATTATTTATATTATTTATTAAATTACCCATTAAAGTGTATTTTATTAATGTCTACCCCAACCCAACCCTAAACTCAAGCATCAGAGTAATGTAAAACAGTAATTAAACAGAGTATTATTCAAATTATTTATTAATTTACCCATTAAAGTGTATTTTATTAATGTCTACCCCTATCCCAACCCTCACAGTAACGTAAAAACAGTAATTACCCTGCTGAAAAATCCAGCTTAAACCAGCCTAAGATGGTTGGCTGGTTTTAGCTGGTCGACCAGCCTGGTTTTAGAGGGGTTTTGGCCATTTCCAGGCTGGTTTCCAGCCATTTCCAGCCTGGTCTTAGCTGGTCAGGCTGGAAAATGACCAGCTTAAACCAACTAAAACCAGCTTGACCAGCCTGGTTTAAGCTGGACATAGCAGGTTGTGGCTGGTCAAGCTGGTTTTAGCTGGTCAACTCCCAGCCTGACCAGCTAAGACCAGGCTGGAAATGGCTGGAAACCAGCCTGGAAATGGCCAAAACCCCTCTAAAACCAGGCTGGTTGACCAGCTAAAACCAGCCAACCAGCTTAGGCTGGTTTAAGCTGGATTTTTCAGCAGGGTAAACAGAGTATTATTCATATTATTTATTAAATTACGCTTTAAAGTGTATTTTATTCACGTCTACCCCTCTCCCAACCCTAAACTCAAGCATGTAAAAACAGTCAAAACCGAGTATTATTCATATTATTTATTAAATTACCCATGAAAGTGTATTTTATTAACGTCTACCCCTATCCCAACCTTAAACACAACCCTCACAGCAATGTAAAAATATTAATTATTGTGGTAAAGTCTCGCTAAAATTGTGATATATTGACGTGAGTTTCCTTAGCTGTATCCAATCTAGACTTTACCGGGCTTTTCTGAGTAGAAAAGAGCACGTGCGCCTCTTTGGTTTCCATGGTAACAAACTGGCAGGACGGTAAAGGATAATAAACTAAAAACGACATTTTACATATCCAAAATAAACATTGTAGGTTACATATGCTTTAATTTAAAATTAATTTCACAAGTTTGAGCTTCACTTCTAACCGAGTTGTTCTGCTTTTGGCTGCCGTTACTTTTTTTGCTAGCCGCCATGCTAACGTTAGCTGTGCTGTCAATGCATACATCGATATTAAAGGTAAGACGATTTACTATGATAACATAGTCTTAATTATTACTAATTTACAGTTATTTTGAAGGAAGAATTCGTGTATAATCAGGCCTGTAGCCAGCCTGGTGTAAAGGATTGTTTTTTTTTTCTCAAAAGTGGACTGTTTTGCAGTTATTCACCTTATTTTCTATTTAATTATGAGGTTTATGCATTTTAGTGACATTTTAAGCACTATTTCTAGATGAATTAGCTTGTCAGACGGTCATCATAACCACATTTTTTGAGGTACCAAAAACATTTGCTAAATATTTAGAATAAAGAAATATGAAAAAAATTATTATTTTTAATAAAGACAAATTTATGCATCATATATCCTTAGGAAAAAAAAAGAGTCTGTTCAAATTAATTCGTTTTCATTTTGGCTTGGTCCCTTTATTAATCTTGGGTTGCCACAGCGGAATGAACCACCAACTTATCCAGCATATGTTTTCCGCAGCGGATGCCCTTCCAGCTGCAACCCATCGCTGGGAAACATCCATACACACTCATTCACACACATACACTACGGACAATTTAGCTTATTCAATTCCCCTATAGCGCAAGTGTTTGGACTGTGGGAAAAACCAGAGCACCACGCCAACACGAGGAGAACATGCAAACTCCACACAGAAATGCCAACTGACCCAGCCATTGTGCAACGAAAATGTACTTTTTTAAAAAGGAGGCGTGGTATCCAACCCTGTCCCTAAACTCAACCGTCATTGGGTGATGAGCAAATTGTATTAAATTGTATGAAATAGATCGTACAAATTCATACAAATTAGCTAAATCAAAAAGTTACGAATTACCGTGAGATTGCGTTGGTATTTCAGCATGTTGACCAGGTTAAAGTGAAAATGTTTGAACTGTTAAGCTAAACAGTTAAGTCTCCAAACATTCGGCATTGTGATGTTATGTTGCTGTTATAACACCACAGCAAATACAATGTGAATTTTCTTAAATATGCTTCAAAAATGTAATAATAAATTATTTACATTATTCTGAAATTCCCACGATATCAATATTGTGCATGTTCATGATCATATATTAGGATTTCCATCAAATAAATTTGTTTAGCACTAATTAAAAAAACTATTTCCACAATTAAATGCAATTGAGTTGGTCCAACATGATTGTATCAAATAAAAGTTTAAATACATTTTTATTTTTATTTAACATAATCTCAAAGGTCTGATATTATCGTGTAGGCCTATGTGTATTATGTGTCCTACATTTTGAAGTCTCTTAGTTTAATTAGTTATCCTAAATGAACTAAAAGAGACATTTTTAAGCATATTTCATGAGTAACATATACACATGATTGAGACTGATCTCAGAACTAATTATTTTAGTTAATCTAGGACAGTTATTGCTCACTGAGCAAAGCAACAAACTGCTTTTTTGCTAATTAAGCTGCCAACACCCAAAGCATGGGTGCTTCTTTTTTCTTTTCTTTTCTTTTTTTTATTAGAATATGCAAAACGGTACACAAATTGGGATCATACAAATAAAAGAAATTGAAAAAAAAAAAAAACAACAACAACAAAAGCAAAAAACAACAACAATACAGTAAGATAATGGCAGGTGCGGTGTATGTGTGTGTGCGTGTGTGTGTGTGTATGTAAAGGTAACATGGTGGACAAGTCAGGGTACATATATAAGGGTCAATAACAATCAATAAATGAAGCAAGTATCATCGATATAAATAAACAAATAGAAAGAGAACAGTCAGTGGTAAGGAGTGACAACAATGCTAGTAATGTATGATAGTAATAATGACAGAAAAAAGAAAGGACAATAGTAATAACTGACAACAATAATTGTGGGCAACAAAGCATGGGTGCTTCTGCAAGGTGATAATCTCAAAGCACTACATGAAAATCTTCTAAATCTTCAAACTAAAGTGAAGATTAAACTCTAAGTCTTTCTATTAACTTTAAACACCTAAGATTACTTTTATAGTCAATATTTCCCTCTCTAAATTTAATCCCACGCAAAGCATGCTGGGGACTACAAATCCCCTAACCAGGTAGTTGGACCAACACAATTCCTTCATGTTGTCCCAACACAAAATGCTTAAGTTAACTTAATGTTTTACAAATTTAAGTGGACCGAACATAAAACAAATAAATTGGCCAAAGAAATGACAAGATCTGTGTTGTTTCAGCTCATTTTAAACAGGTAGTTTGAAGAAGCAACAGTAATCATTTTTTTGAGTGTGTATCTAGTACACTGCTTGTTCAGTTGACGTATTTATAATGAGCTGAATCAACACAAGTCTTGAGTTTTTTTTGTGACAAATTAATTGTTTTATGTTCAATCCACTCAAATTTGTAAAAAAAAAAAGAAAAAATAGTTAACTTAATCAATTTTGTGTTGAGACAACATGGATGAATTGTGTGGAATCCTGCATTTTTTACAGTGATAAATGTTTGATGAACTTGCTCATTCTTTCAATTTTGGTACATGATGGTTTATATTTAGAACAACACGAGAGCAAGCAAATACCTTCCTTTTTGCCTATTTTATTTTTTGTTGGTCTCATTTGTTTATTTTTCCCCTCAGACACGCATGTGAGATGATCTTTTCCGATGTAAAGATGTTCAACTGCTAATCTTTATCTTGTATGACCTTAAAGGCTGCCATGAATAATTTGTAACGGCGGCCAAAAGATCTTGTGCAACATGCAAATCAGGCTGATGTTAATCAATGTTTTCCTCCTCTGCCTCAAATACTCCAGCAGGACTAATTACAGGGCTGACATTTAGTACTGAAACTCATCCCTCTCATTCTTCATCTGCGTTTCTTTCTTTAAGGTCAAATGGTGCTAAATAAAACACGGCAAGGCGTCTTGGGCTGCCGGCCACTGAAACCTGTTCCTGTTCTGCCAGAAACACACTGCCAAATCTGAAGAGAGAGAGAGAGAGACGATCAAACAATCAATGCACACGGTCAGAAACACACACTGCAGCTGTCCATCACCCCTCAGTCGTTTTCACTTAGTGATTTTTCGGTCTTTTTATATGACATTTTTATTTAATATTAGCAGGATATACAGTTGAAGTTAGAATTATTCGCCCTCCTGTGAATTTTCTTTTTTAAATATTTCCCAAATTTTGTTTAACAGATTCAGGAGTTTTACACAGTATTTCCTATAATATTTTTTTCTTCTGGAGAAAGTCTTATTTGTTTTATTTCGGCTAGAATAAAAGCAGATTTTAATTTTATTAAAACCATTTTAAGGTCAATATTATTAGCCCCTTAAGCAATATTAGTTTTGGATTGTCTACAGAATAAACCACTGTTATACAATGACTTGCCTAATTACCCTAACTTTACCCTAATTAACCTAGTTAAGCCTTTAAATGTCACTTTAAGCTGAATACTAGTGTCTTGAAGAATAGCTAGTCAAATATCATGTACTGTCATCATGGCATAAAATAAATAAGTTATTAGAAAAGAGTTATTAAAACTATTGTGTGCAGAAATGTGGTGAAGAAATCTTCTCTCCGTTAAACAGAAATTGGGGGGAAAATATTCAGGAGGACTAATAATTCTGACTTCAAGTCTTTAAAATATAATGACATTATTATTTTAAAATGTTTTTTCAGATTTATATAATATGTCTTTTCAACCCAGGCTCATTCTGAATACGTACCCCTATATACATTTCTGGAGAGCGCCAAATACGTCTCAGGAGCTACATCAGGTTGATGTTGTAAACCAATATCGTGGGGACGTTGCATTTTGTTTGGAAATGAAAGTCGAGTTGACGTCAATGTCCAACGTCCAACCTAAAATCAACTAAATATCAATGTGTTACAGCTTGACGTTGTGTGGATGTTACCACTATGATGTCTATCAGATGTTAGATTTTGGTTGACATAGGGCAGCGCGGGGCACAAAGTAATGTGGGGTAAAATGTAACACAGAGTTTAAGCTATTTGCTCAGGGTTAACCATGGCATGCTTCCAAGGTTTTCACCACAGTGTCGGCAGACGTCTTCCTGCCAATTACTGAAAAAGTTCCACGAAATTTGGATGAGAAACACAGGAGAAACTATTTTTGCAGCATAAAAGTATTTTTTATTATATTTACTATTTTTTTTATTTTAAAAAAATCTGTAAAAGTAGAAGTAAAATCTTATATTGTTGTGATCACCGTCTTTTAGGCTAAAAGATGAAACCATTTTGAAAGATGTAAACAACACAATGGCTGCTAGCCAGTTTTGAGGAGAACATGACACAGCTGGGTTAGTTGTAACAGGGTATTACAATTACAGTTTTTTCTGAATGCTTAAAATCTAACCGAGATTCTTATAGCACAATTTATAAAACGATTCATTCTTATAGCAAAACCACTCACTGAGTTTGCAAAATTAAAAGCACAAACACTGCTTTGCACTAAGTTTGCAATTTTGTAACAAACACTTTGCAAAATTGTAGGTACAATCCACTGCACAGCGCTCATTTTGCAGAACTGTAAACACAACTCACTGCTTTACACTGAATTTACAATTGATCAACACACTCATAGCAAAACTATACACATGTATGGCTATTATTTACACTATTTTGCCAACTGTCTGGCACACTGTCACATGTGAAAACTGATTTAGATCATTAGTTCACTTTGCAATCAGATACTTTCCCCGGTGCCTTGGACTAGAGGACATTGCATGTGATGTAGATGAAATTTTGTGGTCGGACCCAGAGAGACTACACGATGTAGTCTGATTATTTTTTTTTCTCAGTGAAATTACTAATTTGGGTTTTGATTTGGAAAATCTCTTGTGTTTGTTTTGATGTGTGTAAAAAAACACCAGTACTTGAAGTTTGCATCCCTGTATGTTTACAGAACTATGAGAAAGGTATGACCTCAAACTGACATAGCCTAGCTTGTGCTTGTGCTTGTGCTTGTGGCAAAAGCCAGACGTTTTTCTTTATTTTATTTATATATATTTTTATATTTGCCTTTCAAAAACACAACAATTTAGGCCAAACTCAATTCAAACATAATCTTGCACACACTGACTGAGACATGTCATACAGTGAATCAAATATAAAGCCATAAAATTACACACACAAAAACAAAACAAACAAATAAACCAACAAACAACAAAAATATATATAAAATAACTTGACAAAAAAAGAACAACATAACGTGCAGACATCAAATAGAAACTCTGTTAGGGGTTAAATAAAGGCATATTCTTGAAACAAATCATATAATGGTTTAGTCTTCTCACTCTTCATTATTTTTTAAAGCTTCTACATTGGCGGCAAACTCCTTTTTAAAGATCAGTTGAGAAGCTGTTTTTAAAGCAAAAGCCAGATGTAGTTTTTATTCATTCCATCATTGTGTGCTTATTATTGTGATGGCTTGTGTTAAATGTTTGATACAAAAATACCATTTTTTACGAGGGTTTGAAGAGTTAAGCAAGGTTTATCAGCTTTTGCAAGAGAACTAAACTGTTTTGCAGATTTGGTGAAGGGTTTGCTTATTGGTGTGTAAAGTTTTGCAAAAATAGCCAATAGTTACAAAAAATGTGCTTAAGCATTCAGAAAAAACTGTAAGCCACACGCTGTTGGACACCAGTTAAACTAACAAAATAATTGTTGAATTTTGAGTTTAATGAATTTTTAAATAAAAATGTTTTTTAATAGAATTTATTTATTACTAATAATGCAAATAAACGCATTGTATAATAATGAATAATAATGCAAATAAATCCAAATGTGTTTATCCAGTAGATAAATAAATAATTAAACATACTGTACTATGTAGAATAAAAAAATAAAATGAGCTAAGTACTGAGGAAGTATAGCTACTATTTAAAGTAAACTGAAATTACATTACTTGTGTGAAATCTGCCTTTTTAAGCATGT
This sequence comes from Danio kyathit, assembly GCA_903798195.1. Classification (NCBI taxonomy): domain Eukaryota; kingdom Metazoa; phylum Chordata; class Actinopteri; order Cypriniformes; family Danionidae; genus Danio; species Danio kyathit. The sequence goes on from LR812526.1 coordinate 64,570,652, forward strand.
GTTACAACTAACCCTCTGTCTGTTACAACTTGCCCCACAGGTGGGGTAAACAGTAACGCTTATACTCCAGGGACTTTTGGCAATACTGCACAGAAACCACAGGTCCGGCGATCATACAACCAGTGCTCAGTTGTAGGAGAGGCTTTTGTGCTGTTGGTAAATAAATAAGGGTTGTCTAACCCCATTACTTTGTTCACTATTTGGCCAAAACCAAAAAGTGTTACCTTGTGCCCTGCTCTCCCCTACCAGATAAATAAATGTCAATAGTTGAGGTCAATATGACGTTGGTTTAAGATGTTGGTGCGACGTTGGATTTTGGTCAGTTTCTAACACAACCTAAAATATCAACATCATTTGACATCAAAATAACGTTGTCCTTAGACGCTGGCTAGATATTGAATTGTGGTCACCTGACATCACAACCTAAATCTAACCTAATATTAACGTCTTATGACATTAATAATATTAACGTTATATGACATGTGCCTGCTGGGCAATAACTAAATGCACTACAGAATGTTACGTTTACACACACATGCACAAATGACTTGTAAATGCATCAGCTTGTTACAGCGTAATACTCACTACTCTTGAGTACTTTTTAAAGGTCTACTCTTTACTCATACTTTGAGTAATATTTACAACAGATACGTTTACTCTGCTTGCACTACATTTTTGGGCAAGTAATGATAGTTTTACTTGAGTATGATTTTTCAGTACTCTTTCCACCACTGATTAGCTGTGACATTTACAAGCAATTGTAAGTGAACATTTTATATACATAACATTTCTTTCAGTTTTCACTCTTTCAGTGGTGTTTAAAATCCTTCATGGGTTTGAAAGGAGATTTTCTTTTTGTTTTAATAAATAAACGTCAGTGTCTGGAGGTCTAAGTCTGAATTGAAGAGAGTGAAAAACAAAAACTTGACATTCATACTGCTTCGAAGACATCATTCAGTCATATTTACAGCAGAAAAGAGTGTCCGTCATTGACAGTTTGAGTGCTGGAGCTGATCTGACGGATGTTTCCTTTGTCTCATTATTGATTGTCGGATGCAGGAATGTAACGCAATGTCAGGTGATTCCGACACAT
>LR812526.1:64576744-64766744 GCA_903798195.1 Danio kyathit
TTTCCAGTGCGGTTTGCCTAAATTCCACCTATTAAAGATTTAACTCTTCTATCAGCAGGGTTTCTCCGGCACATGGTTAGCCGAGCCTTTTCTGCTCCAGATGCTGTTTTTAGAGGCAGATTTTACTCGATCTGTATATTCTGAGGTGACAGAACAAAGCATTTCCATTGACACGGTACACTTCATTCATTTTCTTTTCGGCTTAGTCCCTTTATTAATCTGGGGTCACCACAGCAGAATGAACCGCCAACTGATCCAGCATATGTTTTACGCAGCGGATGCCCTTCCAGCTGCAATCCATCACTGGGAAACATCCATACACACTCACTCACACTCATACACTACAGACAGTTTAGCTTACTCAATTTACCTATAGCGCATGTGTTTGGACTGTGGGGGAAACTGGAGGAAACCCACACAAACACGGGGAGTACATGCAAACTCATCACAGAAATGCCAACTGGCCTGGCCGAGGCTCAAACCAGCTTGTTGTGAGGCGATCGTGCTACCCACTGCGCCACAGTGCCCCCCATGGTACACTTCAGTGCTGTCTAATATTTTCATTGTTGAATATACAGACTTTTGAAAAGCTCACATTGTAATATTCACGTTAAACACGTTCAACATAATTATATTTAATAGCATCACACATTTTCAATTCAACCCTGTAAATGCATTACAAAGAGAAAAGAAAAGAAATATTTGTAAAAAATAATTTGCATGTTTAATATTTAAACAAAATAATAAATGAACAAATTATATACACTCACCGGCCACTTTATTAGGTACACCTTACTAGTACTCAAGCGTCGGCGCTTCAAAAAGAAACTTCTGCAGCGAGCAATGCCACTGAAGCGGCGCCGACGGATCCACAATGCAGTTTGGCAACGCCTGACGTCACCTATTCAAAGTGAATGGGAAGAGCTTACGCTGACGCACCATGTGAATGGGGCGTTAATCCTTCATGGCAGAGATTCAACAAGATACTGGAAATATTCCTCAGAGATTTTGCTCCATATTGACATGATAGCGTCACACAGTTGCTGCAGATTTGTCGGTCGCACATCCATGATGGCAATCTCCCGTTCCACCACATCCCAAAGGTGCTTTATTGGATTGAGCTCTGGTGACTGTGGAGGCCATTTGAGTACAGTGAACTCATTGTCATATTCAAGAAACCAGTCTGAGATGATTCACGCTTTATGACATGATGCGTTATCCTGCTGGAAGTAGCCATAAGAAGATGAGTACACTGTGGTCATAAAGGGATGGACATGGTCAGCAACAATACTCAGGTAGGCTGTGGCGTTGACACGATGCTCAATTGGTACTAATGAACCCAAAGTGTGCCAAGAAAATATCCCCCACACCATTACACCACCACCACCAGCCTGAACCGTTGATACAAGGCAGGATGGATCCATGCTTTCATGGTGTTGACGCCAAATTCTGACCCGACCATCCGAATGTGGCAGCAGAAATGGAGACTCATCAGACCAGGCAACGTTTCTCCAATCTTCTATTGTCCAGTTTTGGTGAGCCTGTGTGAATTGTAGCCTCAGTTTGCTGTTCTTAGCTGACAGGAGTGGCACCTGGTGTGGTCTTCTGCTGCTGTAGCCCATCTGCCTCAAGGTTGGACGTGTTGTGTGTTCAGAGATGCTCTTCTGCAGACCTCGGTTGTACCGAGTGCTTATTTGAGTTACTGTTGCCTTTCTATCAGCTAGAACCAGTCTGGCCATTCTCCTCTGACCTCTGGCATCAACAAGGCATTTGCGCCCACAGAACTGCCGCTCACTGGATATTTCCTCTTTGTCGGACCATTCTCTGTAAACCCTGGAGATGGTTGTGTGTGAAAATCCCAGTAGATCAGCAGTTTCTGAAATACTCAGACCAGCCCGTCTGGCACCAACAATCATGCCACGTTCAAAGTCACTTAAATCACCTTTCTTCTCCATTCTGATGCTCGCTTTGAACTGCAGCAGATCGTCTTGACCATGTCTGCATGCCAAAATGCATTGAGTTGCTGCCATGTGATTGGCTGATTAGATATTTGTGTTAGCGAGCAGTTAGACGTGTACCTAATAAAGTGGCCAGTGAGTGTTTATTGTACACAGTACACACACACACACACATGCATATACACACTTCCAATGACTAATCCATGCATGCATTATTAAAAAAGACCAGAACATCATTTTTAGAAACAATTTACAAGTTTTATTTATCAAGTTCACACACTTCAAAACTGGGGTAGAGGGGTCTTGCAAAGAGGACTAATAAATTGTCATTACTATGAATTAAACTCCAAAACTACCATTTAATTACAGGCAAGCTTAAAGTTGCTTTTTTTTTTGTTTTGTTCCTTCGTGTCTTTTAAAAGTAGTTATTTTAATACACGTATTCTTTATACAAGTTTACTGAATAAATGCATCAAATAAGAAACCAGTTCCAAAGTAGACGTTACAAAAAATACATTGTTTTATACAGACACAGAAAAAGCAGATGATCAAATATTGACCAATAATATTTATTTCCTTTTCACTTATCAAAAAAGTTGAACCTGACATCTATTTCTGGGAAAGGTAAAAAGCAAATGTACAGCATCGTTGAACAGATGTTTGAAGGAACACCACACTTTTTGGGGGAGGAAATAGACTAATTTTACAGCGTTCTTAGCTGAGTTTTACTATGTTTGAAGACATTCAGCTGATCTCCAGGTCTGGCAGGAGCACTTTTAGCTTAGCATAAATCATTGAATCAGATTAGACCATTAGCATCTCACTAAAAAATGTAAAAAAGAGTTTTGATAATTTCCTTATTTAAAGATGGACTCTTCCGTAGTTTCATCCTGTACTAAGACTGAACACTTTTAGCTTAGCTTAGCATAATACATTGAATCAGATTAGACCATTAGCATCTGGCTTAATTGTTTTTTTTAATTATAGTTTTGATGATTTCACTATTTAAAGATGGACTCTTCTGTAGTTTCATCCTGTACTAAGACTGAACACTTTTAGCTTAGCATAAAGCATTAAATCAGATGAGACCATTAGCATCTCACTCAAAAATGTAAAAAAAAATAAAGTTTAGATGATTTCCCTATTTAAAGATGGACTCTTCTGTAGTTTCATTCCGTATCAAGACTGATCACTCTTAGCTTAGCATAAAGCATTGATATGGATTAGACCATTAGCATCTCACTCAAAAATGTCAAAAAAGAGTTTCCATGATTTTCCCTATTTAAAGCTGGACTCTTCTGTAGTTTCATCCTGTACTAAAACTGAACACTTTTAGCTTAGCTTAGCATAAATCATTGAACCGGATTAGACCATTAGCATCTCACTCAAAAATGTAAAAGAGTTTTGATAATTTCCCTATTTATAGCTTGACTGCTTTGTAGTTTCATCCTGTACTTAGACTGAACACTTTTAGCTTAGCATAAATCATTCAATCAGATGAGACCATTAGCATCTGGCTTAATTTTTTTTTTAAATGATAGTTTTGATGATCTTGCTATTTAAAGCTACACTCTTCTGTAGTTTCTTCATGTACTAAGACTGAAAAGATGGAAAATGAACGGTTGTTATTTTCTAGACATATGTCTAGGAACTATAATCTCATTCTGGCGTAATAGTCAATGAACTTTAGACTACAGCAGGCGCAATGATATCACGCAGCGACTTAAAACAAAAGTGTGAGTATGAGAGTATAGTTCCCAGCCATATCAGCCTAGAAAACAGCAACTTTTCATTTTCTATAATTTAAACTATAATTTTAAACATTTTTTAAAGCCAGATGCTAATGGTCTAATCCGATTCAATGATTTATGCTAAGCTAAGCTAAAAGTGTTCCCACCAGACCAGGAGATTAGCTTAATACATTAAAACATGCTAAAACTCTCCCGTTTACCCATGTAAAATGAGTCTATTTAGTAAAGTGTGGTGTTTGTTTAACAGAACTGTCAGTCGCTAGATTTGGTGACCAGAGAAAGCGGCTGCGACTGGAACAAGGCATGATGGGAGTGAAGAGCGGCCTGGTGGAACGGAGAGGGCGGAGTTAGGAGGGCGAAAGGGAGTGGCCTGGATAGAAGGGGCGGAGTTGGCAGCCCAGAGGAGGAGGAGGAGGATGATGATGATGAAGATGGCGGTGGTTTGGACAGCAGCGGGAATCGCTCTGGTTTGGTGGTCAGGGACAGCGGCTGCGCCTGCTCTGAGTGTGTGGCGGCTGGAGCGGCGGGCGAGGCCAGAGCGGCAGAGGGCGTGGCCGGAGAGTCCAGCATGCTGCCGTGGGAGGAGCCTGGGCTGTCAATCATCTTCTCCTGAGGAAGGTACTGCACACACGGCTTCTTGCTCCGCATGGAGAAATCTGGAAGAAGATAAAGAACAACCTCATCAATGATTTAGGAGTGCTTTACTGTAACTACAGCAGAGCTGGAGAACACTGGGAGAAACACTGACGTTATGATGCATTCACAGAAACACTGAAGGCCAGTTTCTAATAGAAGTCTCACAAACTTTAGCTTTGAAAATATTAAGCTACTTTTATTCCTACTACATTCTCAGAACTTTGTGTTCTATTTTAAAGCAGTGTTTCTCAACCACGTTTCTGGAGGACCACCAACACTGCATGTTTTGGAGGTCTACGTTGCCTGTCACACCCATTACAGCTCTTTCAGTCTCTGCTAATGACCTGATGATCTGAATTAGATGCGTTTGGTTACAGAGAGATGGTAAATGCTGGTGGAACGTGGTTGAGAAACACTGTTTTAAAGTACAGTCAGTAATGCTAAATTGTTTTGTATTTCAGGCAGAATTAGTCAACTCTCACCTTTTATTTACTCCTTTTTAAAGCTTTTTGCATTATCAATGGTTCACATCGGGGATCTTTCAGTTGGGATCTACAAAGTGTAAAACTTATTTTATTTCAGTTAATTGCTAAGAAAATACTTATATTTATACACAGTGGTCCTTCGTTATTCACGGGAGTTACGTTCTAACAATTCTAAAATAAGTAGTCCGCTTTATTTTTTACAATTATTATAGATGTTTAAGGCGGTAAAACCTGCACACTTTATACACTTTTCTCAGACAGGCTTGAACATTTTCACACTTTTCCCTCTTGTTTAAACACTCTCAGAGTTCAAACTTTAGTAGAAAAATAAGTCCAGGATTATAGAATGAAACCAAAGATCAAAACCTGTTGTCAGGCACAAACATTCATCGCTGTCGGCAAAAGGGTCATAAAGCTTTTTAGCTTTAGTGCGTATAATATTAGCATCCAGCGTAATGTTCTTTATCCTGCAGTCACTGATCCACAAAGCTAAAGCAGACTCGCTTGCAGACGCACTTGCGCACATGACAGTTGGAAGTAACACACACCGGACGCGCACATTCACATGTTATTTAAAATGAAGTTATTCAGATGACGCTCTGTGGCGCGGCAGAAATATGAACAGTGGCTTGAGTCGTAGCTGGGCACCACAGACAGACACCGACTTGTGGTGGTGCTGGTGTGTGTACCCTGATATAAACCTATGTTTACAATTCTAAAATGCATGATGCTGCATGGCGCAGCGCGTCTGATGTATGATCCTCTTTACGATGGTCTTGCTGCGGACGGTTACAACTCTTTTTGCATCCTTGTTGGATCTCTCACTGCTAGCGATAGAAGATTTACATTAATTTGGCAAGCTGAACGCATTCTGTATTGTACAGGAGACGGAGAGGAGATTGATTGACAATGGTCTACAGTTAATCAGGACGCAAAAAAAAAAAAGCATGTAAAATTATATATATATATACATACAGTTGAATATATATACATATATATACAGTTGAAGTCAGAATTATTAGCCTGCCTGAATTATTAGCCCCCCGGTTTATTTTTTTCCCCCAATTTCTGTTTAACGGAGAGAAGATTTCTTCAACACATTTCTAATCATAATAGTTTTAATAGCTCATCTCTAATAACTGATTTATTTTATCTTTGCCATGATGACAGTAAATAATATTTTACTAGATATTCTTCAAGTGACTTCTATACAGCTTAAAGTGACATAGGCAGGTTAGGGTAATTAGGCAAGTTATTGTATAATGATGGTTTGTTCTGTAGACTATCAGAAAAAAATATATAGCTTAAAGGGGCTAATAATATTGACCTTAAAATGTTTTTTAAAAAAATTAAAAACTGCTTTTATTTTAGCCGAAATAAAACAAATAAGACTTTCTCCAGAAGAAAAAATATTGTCAGACATACTGTGAAAATTTCCTTGCTCTGTTAAACATCATTTGGGAAATATTTAAAAAAGAAAAAAAAAGGAGGGCTAATAATTCTGACTTCAACTGTGTGTGTGTGTGTGCGTGTATACATATATATACTTACACATATATACTAAATAGTTAAATCAAAATAACAAACTAAAATAAAAGTTAGTTAAAACTGACATGAAACTAATAAAAACGATAAAACATCACCATTATTAAAGTTACAATTCCAATAAAATATATATAACATAAAAACTATTTCAACCTACGTATACAAACTCCAAACAGTGATTTACAAGAGAAGATATGTGAGTCGAGTGAAATATGTTAATTACATTTCTGCATTTAATTAATGAGAAGTATATTATTTGGTGGCAAATGTACTTGATTGTCAATAATATAGCAATATTTTATTATTTAATTACTGATAAAAGCTTTAATAATCATTTTTTTGCTTTTGGGGTACTTTTCGAACTGTACATGTTGCTCTTGATGGTTTATTTTCTAAAACTTAGTACATCATATATATTTTTATTATTTAATAACTGATAAATACTTTTAATAAATAGTTTTTTGGGGTAAAATATGAACTGGGCATGTTGCTCTTGACATTTAGTATACATACAGTGAATCTGGAAAGTATTGATAGCGCTTCACTTTTTCCACATTTGTTTATGTTACAGCCTTATTCCAAAATGGATTAAATTCATTTATTTCCTCAACATTCTACACACAATCCCCCATAATGACAATGTGAAAAAAGAGTTTTTGAAATTGTTGCAAATTTATTAAAAATAAAAACCTGTAAAATCACATGTACATCAGTATTCACAGCCTTTGCTCAACACTTTGTTGATGCACCTTTGGCAGCAATTACGCCACAAGCTTGGCACACCTGTTTTTGGGAATTTTTGCCCATTCCTCTTTGCAGTACCTCTCAAGCTCCATCAGGTTGAATGGGAAGCGACAGTGTACAGCCATTTTCAGATGTCCCCAGAAGCCACTCCATTGATATTTTGGCGGTGTGCTTTGGGTCATTGTCCTGCTGGAAGATGAACCGTCGCCCCAGTCTGAGGTCAAGAGCACTCTGAAGCAGGTCTTCATTCAGGATGTCTCTGTACATTGCTGCATTCATCTTTCCCTCTATCCTGACTAGTCTTCCAGTTCCTGCTGCTGAAAAACATCCCCACAGCATGATGCTGCCACCACCATGCTTCACTGTAGGGATGGTGTTAGCCTGGTGATGAGCGCTGCCTGGTTTTCTCCAAACGTATCACCTGGCGTTCACTCCAAAGAGTTCAATTTGAGTCTCATCAGACCAGAGGATTTTGTTTCTTATGGTCTGAGAGTCCTTCACATGCCAAATTCCAGGTGGGGAGTGGCTTCAGTCTGGCCACTCTACCATACAGGCCTGATTGGTGGATTGCTGCACAGATGGTTATCCTTCTGTAAGGTTCTCCTCGCTCCACAAAAGAACGCTGGACAGAGACAGAGTGACCATCGGGTTAATGATCACCTCCCTGACTAAGGCCCTTCTCCCCTGATCACTCAGCTTAGATGGCCGGCCAGCTCCAACCATCTTCCCCTTACGGATGATTGAGGCCACTGTGCTTATTGGAGCTTTCAGAGCAGCAGAAATGTTTCTGTAACCTTCCCCAGCCTTGTGCCTCGAGACAATCCTGTCTGATAGGTCTACAGACAATTCCTTTGTCTTCATGCTTGGTTTGTGCTTTGACATGCACTGTTAACCCTGGGCCCTTATATAGACAGGTGTATGGCTTTTCAAATCATGTCCATCTACTGAATTGAGCACAGGTGAACTTCAATGAAGCTGCTGAAACATCTCAAGAATGATCAGTGGAAACAGAATGAACCTGAGCTCAATGTAGAGCTTCACGCCAAAGGCTGTAAATACTGATGTACATGTGATTTTACAGCTGTTTTATTTTTAATAAATTTGCAACAATTTCAGATATATCCGGTGTGTAGAATGTTGAGGAAATAAATCAATTTAATCCATTTTGGAATAAGGCTGTAACATAAACAAATGTGGAAAAAGTGAAGCGCTATCAATACTTTCCAGATGCACTGTAGTAAATAGTACTATAGTAAATAAAACATAGTAAATATCTATATTTTCATTGAATAACTGATTGATAACTTGTTTGTTTGTGTTGTTTATCTGCTCTTGGGGTGAAATATGAACTGGACATCTTTCATGAGCTTCACCCATACAGAGACTGCAGACAGGATGGAGATCTGCTGACGTCACGCTACTGAAACAGATGAGTTCACAATGAACATCCTACAGGTCTGACACTGGAGACGCTCACTCACACACACACACACATGCTTATATCTGACGTTTAAAACTGACACTCATTCACTGAAGCAACATGGTGATGCGGTCGAGTCCTGCACTGGTCATGCTGTGTGTGTGTATGTGTGTGTGTGTGAGCGTCTCCTGAGCCTGACACACATACTGTACCTGCCTGCACTAGCACTGCACCTCATAAGCTGCATGATAGCAAGAGGAGAGAGCTGTTAGAAAGAGACAAGGCCAGTGTATGTGTCAGTGTGTGTGCGTGTGTGTTTGTGTGAGAGCATGTATTTGTGTGTGAAAGTGTGTGTTTATGTGTCTGTATATATGTGTTTGTGTGTGCGAGTGTGTGCGAGTGTGTGTGTGTGTGTGTGTGTGTGTGTGTGTTTATGCGTCTAGATGTCTGTGTGAGTGCTTGTATTCGAATATGTGTGTGTGCATGTGGCTGTGTATGTATTTGCGAGTACGCAAGTCTCTATGTGTGTGTGTGTGTGTGTGTGTGTGTGTGTGTGTGTGCGTGAGAGTCTATGAGTGGTAAGTGTGTGCGTATGAGAGTGTGTGCCTGTGTGTGAGAGAGAGTGAGAGTATATGTGTGCATCTCTGTGCATTTGGATATGAGAGAGAGTGTGTGTGTCTTCATCAGTGAGTTTTGCGTGTCTGTGTGTGTGCATCTGTCTTTGTGAGTGTACTGTATGTGTGTGTGTTTGTATGCATGTCTTTTGAGTGTAAATGTGTGTTTGTGTTTCTGTTTGTGAGAAAGAGAGAGTGAGTGTATGTACGTGTGTGTGTGTGTGTGTGTGTGTGTGTGTGTGTGTGTGTGTGTGTGTGTGTGTGTGTGCGCGCTCACCCTCTGGTGTTGAGTCTGTCTTATTATCTCTCTTCCTCTTCTTGCGTTTGCCCTGGACAGAGATGGAAACACAGATAGAGTCAGACACACTGCAGGAAGTCCACACACACACACACACACACACTGCAGCTTTATGATAAACACACAATCATATATTATATAACAATAATACACACACTACACAGCTATGAGGAACACAGAAGACACAGGATTAATTAGGTGAGAGAGTCTGAGGTAAATGCTGATATTAGATTTATATATGTGTGTGTGTGTGTGTGTGTGTGTGTGTGTGTATGAGTGTGCATGTATGTGTGCGTATATATATATATATATATATATATATATATATATATATTTATATATATGTGCATACGTGTGTGTGTGTATATACATACAGTATATACATATGTGTGTGTGAGTGTATATATGTGTGCATAGGTGTGTGTGTGTGTGTGAGTGTGTGTGCATACGAGGGTGTGAATGTGTGAATACGTGTGTATTCGCGTTTGTATGTGAATTTGTGTATATATGAGTGTGCACGTATGTGTATATATGTGTGTGTGTGTGTGTGTGAGTGTGCATACGTGTGTGTGTGAGAGACTCACGTAGTTATCTCTGGCAGACCAGCCTGGATATAGTTGTGAGTGCAGCTGCCGCTCTTTCCTGGCCAGCTCGTAGTATTTGGCCTGTTCTTCTCGTGATAGCGAATGCCACTGCAAACACAAACACAGCCGTCAGCCACAGACTAAACACACACACACACACACTGCTTACAGTAGCAGAAACACCCATGCATTGTGTGCACACGCAACACCTGTCTAGAAATAGCTGTACAGTAAAGTTCAGAGGTTTGCTGCTTGTTCAGAAATCAGTAAATAATGATTCAGAAGAGTGACGTATATTTACTCTGGCTATACTGCACTGAGGTATGAATGTTTACACGATTAATCTGAAAATATTGGACTCTTAAAACAATGAAGTGAAAATACAACGAGGGACATTTTTAATAATGAGAGATGGAGATCGATAAGCAGATATTTAGATTAATTATAGACTGAGAGTTTTCCAGGTCACACTGTACAAGAAGGTTTCATTCAGATATTGATAGGGATGGGCGATATGGCCTAAAATCCATATTGCGATATACATTGCAGCCTCTTGCGATAACAATATATATTGCGATATATAAATTATAATAGAACCATTTCAGAACAGGTTACAGAGACCCTTAGGAAAGCCAAACTGCTGTTTTTTTTAAGAAATAAAGAAACGTTGCATGTCATTTTGAGAACATTTATTGTACAAAAGCAAAACTGTAATTAAACAACACAATGTTGCAGATAAATAAACTAAATGTAGTGACTTTTAGAAAGAAAGACTTTTCTTTTAAGTCCTTGGTTCCTAAATGCCAAGTTGCAGAGAACAAAAAAACTGGTGTTTAGTTAAGGAACTTACACTGTACTGAAAATACTTCCAGTATTAAAAAGTCAAATAAAATTGTGTATTGCAGATACTTTAAATAAAAACATATTTCTAACCTGCAGCCTAAGGTAACACATTTAGTTTTAAACATTTTGTTCTCCTAATGAAATTAAAACTGGTGTCTTGATCTGCTCTTTCTCTCCCTCTCCCTCTGTCTGCTGTAGTGTTGGTGCTGCTGAGAGATTGAGACGCACCAAAGTTTGCTTATAAAGTAATGCAAAAATGAATACAATTAATATCGAAAGCGAAAGCAGATGTATTGTCTGAAAAAATGTATTGTCACCCCAAATAATGAGCTGGATCAGTCTATTTAGTCTTCGCGCTCTTCTTAAAGCTGCTCCCAAATCAGAACAACAGTTCTGTATCCAGCGCGATACAGCGCGTCTCTGTGGGTCTGCATGCAGAGCATGCGAGCGAGTCTGTGGCAGAGTGTTCTCAGTTTCTCGCGAACACAGAACCGGGCCGCCCCAATAATATATCGACCGCCCAGGTAAAATCTGTGTGGGAGGCACTGATGTTCACTAGACAAGCCACAATATGCCATGCGTTGCTTAGTGCTGTTGCTCTTAATTTCGCGGGTAGATTGCGTCATCAAACATGTATTATCGCGATAGTGCAATAGAATTAGAATCTCTATCGTAGGCCAATTTTGTATCGTTTATATCGCATATCGTTTATATCGCCCATTACTAGATATTGATGTATTTACTAATATGAACTAATAATGAACACATTTATTTCCATTTAGTAACTTTAACAATGATGAATATATAGTGTTTGTTAATGTCATCCGCTGCGTAAAACATATGCTGGATAAGTTGTCGGTTCATTCTGCCGTGGTGACCCCTGATGAATAAAGCGACTAAGCCAAAAAGAAAGTGAATGAATGCATGTTAATGTACTGTTCATTGTTTGTTCATGTTAGTCTAATACAAGCATATTGTAAAGTGTGACCAGTTTCCAGAAGGATTTTTCCAACATTTTTAAATAAATCACACTTAGGGCTGAGCTATGGGCAAAAAATCAGATCCCGGTATTTTTAGGAGGAATGACGGCATATGATATATATTCGGTATTTTCCTGTAAATGGTTACTTGAGAGTCAAAGCCTTGAGCAAAATTTTTGAGCAAAATATAATTCAAACACAGGAGTTACCCTCCCTGTTATTATCATCATTATAATTATCATTCTTATACTGTTAATTGTTGAAAGAGTAGCTAACAGCGAGATATTAAAATAGAAAAAGAAATGTTTGGTAGATAAATGCATGCTTTTATTTTACTTTTTTTTTTTTTTTTTTTTAAGTTTTAATAATCGTTTAAACCACCAACTGTTTGTAAACTATAGGCACACACACAAATCAAATCACGTTTTCCAGTTAAGAGGCTAAAATAAATAAATCAATTAAACAGAATAAATAAATAAATAAATACAGTGATTATAATATTATCAGAATTGAAGTCAATATGCAATAACAGACCAGAACGCAGAGCTAAATGTGTTATAATGTAGATGTAAAGAAGAGACCATCGTGTAATAAATACTGAACTTATAATCAGCCAATATGAGGTGGTTTCACTTTCGAAATGCGATATAAATTCAACTCATTTCAGCGTTTTTAATCCTTTTGAACACATTCGGGTGCTGCTTGTCAATTTGACAAGACTTCTATGTTTGTTCTTGCTGTCAATTGCGGAAGAAATGATCGATAAAAGATTTCTGATAAACCGGTTTGACGGCTACAGGCGCGTGCAACAAGATTTCGATACAACATCGGCACTGCATGTTCCTCCATGTCGCGTCAGTGATGGGTCGTTCTTGAACGATTCATTCATTTTTAACAAATCTTTTGTATGACTCATGGAGTGAATCATTCATTTGTGCAAGTGGAGCTCACATGCTACCTTGGAGTGGTCTGTTTTGCGCAGAATGCGCACGTGTGGCCTCAAACCATATCGATATGACAGATATTGGATAATTCCGCATTGCGTTGGCGAATCATATCGATATATCCACAGAATTCGATATACCGCCCAGCCCTAATCACTCTCTCTCTATATATATATACACATATATATATATATATATATATATATATATATATATATATATATATATATATATATATATATATATATATATATATATATATATATAATATATGAAAATATTGCTAAACATTTAAAACCACAATAACGATATATCATGGGGCTTCTGGTAAGTCCACTTCTGTCACCAACGCTGCATTTAATTGATCATTATGAACTATTTAAATAACATAAAAATTCTATTTATTTCTGAATTTTCAGCATCATTACTCCACTGATTCTTTATAGATCATTATAATATTACTATTATGTATTCATTCATTCGGCTTAGTCCCTTTATTTATCAGAGGTCGCCACAGCGAAATAAACTACCAACTATTCCAGTATGTTTTACACAGCGGATGCCCTTCCAGCTGCGACCCTGTACTGGGAAACACCCATACACACTCATACTCATACACTACAGCCAATTTAGTTAATCAATTCCCCTATAGCGCATGTTAGGACTGTGGGTAGCACTGTCGCCTCACAGCAAGAATGTCGCTGGTTCGAGCCCCGGCTGGGTCAGTTGGCATTTTCCCCACAGTCCAAACACATGAGCTATAGGGGAATTGATGAACTAAATTGGCCGTAGTGTATGAATGTGTGTGTGAATGTTATGGCTAGAAGGACATCCGTTGCGTAGAACATGTGCTGGATTAGTTGGTGGTTCATTCCGCTGTGGCGACCCCTGATTAATAAATGGACTAAGCCGAAGAAAAATGAATGAGTATATACATCAGTTTTATTAAACACCAACCCTTATGCAAGCAACCAAAACAACTGGCTAAGCCTGAGCACTTTCAGTTTTGTTTTTAGTGCACTGGACGACCTGCAGAAGAGTAGGAGGGAAGTTGATGTTGTGGGACACACTGACGTTTACACAACAGACGTGTCATTTTATGCCTAAATATTGTAGAGCCCAATTACAGGAGTTGAGAAACTGACCCTGCGGCCGAGGATCTGGTTGATGGCGGCGCTTTCTTTCAGTGTGCACTCGGCCACTACTTTAGCCCTCATCTCCTTCATGTAGAGCATGAACGCATTCAGAGGCTTCTTTATGTGAGGCTTCTTGTCCTCGTCTTTCTTATTGGGGCCTGGAGACTTCCTGCAAACACACACACACACACACTAGTGAGAAAAGATGTGAAGGAGGAATGGTAATCGATAATACACATCGATAGCAAAAACCACATTCTGAGAGGCCATAACTGTGACTTTAAATAGACTTTAAATATAAAAAATATATAAAAACTGCCCCTCAGAGTGACGTCACGTCAGTTAAAATGTTGTTTGTCTGCTAAAGTTAAAGGTGCAGTATGTACGTTTGACAACCAGTGTATAGAAGGAATATTCTCCATATTAAATGGAGTTTTTGTCCTAGCCAACACCTCGAATTGATACATTAGAAACAGCTTTGATTTCTCACAGCTGAACAACAGAAAACTGACAATGATCAGCTCAGGTACACCTCTCGTGCTTTATTCAGTGTTAAATGCTAATAATGTGAGTATGAATGCCATTTTACATGACATTTATTACCATATACTGAAAGCAGCAGCAGATAGTTCACCTCAGATCTGAACAATAAAATAAACCGTCTGAAATTGAACTTCTGAAATGTGACTCCCTGCAAACCAACACACATCAGTAATTCAGCATCTACATTTAATAATGTTAAAGAGGTTTAATATGTATTCATTAGATTCTAAACCTTACCATGTCGCTGGAGTGCAGCGAGTGCACTATTCTGTGCTTCTGAATGGCTGTATTTACATTTCTGTCGTGTTTCGTTTGGTGCAAACAGCCAAATTGCTCATTACTGCGCATCTCGTCATGTAGCGTGTTGTTAGGACACAGAGCTACAATGTAACCTGCTCACCTAATGTTTATGTTCGTAATATTTATATTATTAGCTAATTAATAACCTCATGTGGAACTCTGAATCTGCGTCTCATTTTGGAGTCTGCTGCTGTCCACCGGAGGTCGCATTTCGGTCACGGACACATGCTTTCAGAGCCTTTCTGAATAAGTGAATGAAATATGCTGTTTTCCAACCCGGGGTGCTGAAATATAAATGGCTAAATTGGCATTGGGCAGGTTAAAAAACCAAAACAATGACAGCCGTTCCAGCACCTAAAGCACTTTTTTTAAAGCAGAATATCTGACTTTAGCATAGTTTTTCAGATAAACAATTTTACTGAGCATGTTTCTGAAATATCTGCACACATATTTTTATGCTTTAGAAGAGACTGACATACAGCATCTTTAGCCAAGCAACATCTCAAATCTTGTCCCTGCTGAGGTAAAACAATTTGAAATGAACCACGACTGACTGTGTATATGGGTAAATACAATGGATTATTTTTTTTTTTTTATGGTTTTGCCATTGACCTTTTCACACTCCAGAATTAGCGCTATTAGCCTTGAGTTGAATCAAACATCATTAGTGGAGATGCGAGTTTTAGGCCAATGAAAATAGGATTGGGTGATATGGCAAAAATATCATATCACGATTTTCCCAGGAAAATCACGATTTTTTTACGATTATTCCAAATGTTTTGTTGTTTTATTCACATTAAATGGATAATAATAAAAGAATACAGAGTAGTGAGTGAGCAAATATTGACGGAATACACATTTTGGGGTGAATTATTCAACAAGCGACAGCATGTTGAGTCTATTAGTCTGCTGGCCCTTTAAGACCACATCACGCATTCATTGTTATCCTTTCAGTTTAGACACCAAATGAGTTTGTGTGTATGGTTTTTGCTGTGATCAGACTTTAAAGCTAGTCTAATCTTGTCATTTGGCGCTATTTGACAGGCTTTGTAGTGGCCTGCACATATTGAACAGATTTTCATTTGGGTGCATCCCTGATTGACTTACGTGTTAACTGGCGGACTGAGCTCTCCGTTGGGTTCTTGTTTGATGACTGGAGAGACGATGGCCGGGTGAGGGATGCCCGTCTGATGAAGACCATGAGGATGATGAGGGACGAGGTGAGGAGAAAAGCGACTGGACACCAAACTGAAAAAGAAAGAAAAAGGAAAATCAGCAAGAAAAGCACATCTTCACCCTCCACTGTTCTGGATTTAGCCAGAGATGAATCAAGCTTCTCATTCGCTCTTTGCTTAGAGTTAAAAAGAAGTTGGAAATCTGTAAACACTGATATTCTGCTCATGTTTAGACGTAAATATGTGTTGATTTTAATCCATTTTCAAACTATTTTAATGAGCTCATCTGATCATACGTTGCTGGAGAATTATAGGTCTTGCACATGGCCATGATCAGATGCTTTCTGGACTCACATCTGACCTCTACAGCCATTTTTACATGAATAAAAAGCCACACCCACTTATTACATCATCACCAAAGACCAATGGGAGTTCAGAAAGTTTGAACATGAGAAAACAATACAATAATTTAGACTAAATACTATAGTGTTCTTGAACCATACTGTAGTAAAATACTAGAATTAATCTGTAGTGGTGATTCTACAGTTGCTATGGTAACAGGTATAGTAGTTCATCTGTTGTGTTTATTCTGCAGTTGCTATGGTAACACAACAACTATAGTAATGAATCTGTAGTGGTGATTTTACAGTTGCTATGGTAACAACTATAGTAGCTAATCTGTTGTGGTGATTCTACAGTTGCTATGGTAACACAACAACTGTAGTAATGAATCTGTTGTGGTGATTCCACAGTTGCTATGGTAACAACTATAGTAGCTAATCTGTTGTGGTGATTCTACAGTTGCTATGGTAACACAACAACTTTAGTAACGAATCTGTTGTGGTGATTCTACAGTTGCTATGGTAACAACAACAACTATAGTAATGAATCTGTTGTGGTGATTCTACAGTTGCTATGGTAACAACAACTATAGTAATTGTTCTGTTGTGGTGATTCTACAGTTGCTATGGTAACACAACAACTATAGTAATGAATCTGTTGTGGTGATTCTACAGTTGCTATGGTAACACAACAACTATATTAATTAATCTGTTGTGATTCTACAGTTGCTATGGTAACAACAACTATAGTAATTAATCTGTTGTGGTGATTCTACAGTTGCTATGGTAACAGAACAACTATGGTAATTCATTTGTTGTGTTGATTCTACAGTTGCTACGGTAACGCACACTATAATAATATAAACAAATGAGCCAATACTGTAGTTTGTATAGTGTATATTATACTACAATACACCACAGTTTACTGTAGTAAAAGCTAAAGTATTCAGTGTTTATTGCAGCTTATCAGTTCACTATAGTAATACTACAGTATAATGCCGCATTCATTAACAAAATGTTGTAAATACTATAATATACGCAGTATAACGCACTTCAGTATGGTTCATTACTACAATTACTCCAGTATTTTTTCACATGATCATTTCTGTTTATATACATGCTAATTCCAGAGAAGTTTCTGCGTGAGCTGTGCTTCATATTTTATCACTACTATTGACAGCTGATAATATAGCTATGGTTACAGCAAATCAAATAACAGTATTTCTATTTGGGGGTCTGATTTCTAAAATTAGTTTAATGTATTTATTAATGATTATGGCTCATATGATGACTGAAAGCATCAATCAAGTCAATATTTAAGTTAAATTTGTTTACTTGGAGTTTACGTACAGTCCATCGTCAACTTTTTTGGCGTACACACATTTACACCCTTGTGCTGTGCGTACTCTACATTTATAAATGATCAAACACTTTTCTGAAAGTCTAGGGTTTCTGTGGAGAAGCAGACATTCTTGCTTGTATCCACAATGTGTGTGTAAAGGTCTAGAAGAGGACGGGCTATTGATTACAATGAACTCTGTATGTATTATTTAACAATTGCTCACACACATAATGAGCGAGGATCACTACAGATCATTCTTATTTAATCCAGTGCTAGTACTAAATTAAGAGCCGTTCATTGTCCGTTTCTTCTGGAGCATGTTGGACTGTGGCTACAGCACTGTAAATGTAAAACTGGAAAGAAAAATCCACTATGAACTTTCCATGAGTTTGCATTAAATATAGATCCCGGTATTGAGAAGAGACACGTTCATTCCTATAAACACTGTAAAATCAGCTGGCATCAATTTCAACTTCATTGTTTTCAAGCATGTGCAGTTGTCGGACAAATACAACTTTTTCTTTGGTGAAAAAAGGAGCTAATATGCAAAATATCTGAACACCACAAACTGTATATGTACAATTACTCTGCTACTCTTGTATTTAGTGTAGTGTTTAGTATTTAAGCATTAGCTGCCCACTGCTTTGGGTGTATGCTGTGTGTGTGCGTGCTCTCACTTCACTTAAAAAAAAAAATAATTGTGTTTACCTTATGATTAAAGTTGTTGCACGTCCGCCGGTTCCCGCCTCAAAATGAGCGAGTTTGAGCTACGTCTACATTAAAATAGCGTTCCGAAAAAAAAAAAACCTCCCATGAAGAAACTCGACACAGATGATCATAAAAACCAGCTAGTGTTTCAGAAGTGTTATTGCAGAGCAACACAAACAGCATGCAGAAGTATAAATGCACAGCTACGCGCAAGGCAGGTGCCGTGGGTCACGCCGATCACTCAACGCAGAAGTATAAATCAGCCTTACAACGATGAATCTAATAAAACACTCACCTGGACATGGATGCGTTCATGGCTAGAGCTGGATATGGGTGACGGAAACCCCCGGCGGTGATGGGATACATGTGCTGCGCCTGCCTATAATCACACACACACACACAGAGAAACGGTCCAATTAGAGGAGGTGTGGATCTAAGGCCCAAATTCTCCCTCTTAGCCCTTCCCCTTACCCCTCGTTTCGCGCGTTCACATAAAGGGGTAGGGGTGTCCCAATTCTCTTTAGCTTGAAGGCGTAGGGCTAAGGCATGTCCAAACTTGGTCCTGGAGTGCCGGTGTCCTGCAAAGTTTAGTTCCAACCCCAATCAGACACACCTGTGCCAGCTAATCAAGCTCTTACCAGGCTTTCTAGAAACATCCTTGCAGGTGTGTTGAGGCACGTTGGAGCTAAAATATGCAGGACACCAGCCCTCCAGGACCGCGTTTGGACACCCCTGGGCTAAGGGGAAGGGGTAGATAGCCCTCGAAAGACAGATTTTTCAGGACCACACTCAAAACTAAGGGGTAAGAAAATTTCCCAGAATACACCATCTACAACGCACCCGGAAGTCAGGAGAGCCACAAATTAGTATTTTTTTGTCATTATTACGAATTTTTACAACAAACAAGCACATGTTTTAATATAATCATAACCGCGTTCATGTTTTATTGTCATGCTTTAAAAAAAAAAAAAACGCTAAAAAAAAAAAAACGCTAAATTTGGCGATCTATAATCCATAATAATAACTCCTGTACAGCAGTCCCACAACATTCTGACACTCGACGACACTCGAATACCCTGTCAGAAAAGTCTAGTGGCTGAGAATGAGCTTTTACAGTGTCTGCTATAACGTTAATGTTGTTTTTGGTGTGTTTACATGATGAATATGGTCACTGTGTAAATACACAGTACAGTTCAATCTTATTGCCACATTATATCATTATGATAACATAATATATGCCTTCAGTGATTTCCTGAAGATAAACACCAAAAAATAACTCAACTGGAATAACTGCAGCAGTCGCGATCGTCTGATCTCAGATGAAACAAGAGATCGCGATGACATATGATGACGTGTGCAGTAGGGCTGTGCAAAAATATAGATGCATCTATCGCGATAATTTCTTTTACGACCTCCTCCTCCGCTCCTGTAGGTGTCGCTAACTCGCGATCAACAAAACGCCAAGTAGTACGGTATCAGAAGTAAGCAAGAGTGAGCATGGCGGAAAATATAAAGGTGCCTCCAGCTTTTAGAGCTGACGTGTGGCTGCACTTTGGCTTTAACGCCATTCCAGGGAGTAGTGAATTAGACAAAAAAAAATGCCATTTGTAAGCTTTGCAATATATATAGTTCTCTGTTCCATCACACTGTGCACTTCTAATGAATTGGAATGGATGGAAAATAAATTGGAATTGGAATTTTAATTTGTCTGCCGACTTTATCAAGTTGTCAATATAATGTGACACACATACTAAAACAAACTATTGCAATACATCACAATAGTTATTGTATAGCAATAAATCGTGATATATCGCATCGTGACCCATGTATCGTGATATGCATCATATCGTGAGGCCCTTGCCAATACACAGCCCTAGTGTGCAGGTGTTGTAGTGTGTCCCATTTCTTAGGGGTAAATTTTGAAGCCCTTCCCCTTCACACTCTGTTTCAAGGGCCAAGGGGAAGGGGTGCAAAAATAGAATTGGGATTGGGCCTAAATCAAGGCTATGTCGACAACAACCCGGAGACCTCTTTTTCTCCACATTTTTACGCACACTTTTTGTTTCATAATAAATATTTGGTCAGGAGTGACTGCAGGTTGATGGAAAACAGTGAAGTAAAAGTACTGATACAGCACTAAAAACAACTCAAAAGTACACATTTGTAAAACTACTCGACCCTCCTGTTGACTCACTGCTCAAAAATGACCATTTTAAGAGCAGAAAAAAAACTAAATGTTTTTCATCCTGAAGATTGGCGACTTTTTTCTAAAATGACTACAACATTAGAAAAAAATGAATCATTTTCTATTTTCCTAAAGGGAAATTTAGGCTACAACAGTTGTCCTTCGGGTCAATTTTGACCCAACAGCTATAAAACCATTTTTACATCAGAAAAACTACTGGCACATTCCAACACGCACGCATGCACACACTAGGACTCTGCTGCTTTAACCTTTATAAATACTGTCTTGCTAAACACTTTTACACTCATGCAGGTACTTTAAGTATTAGAGAATACACCCTTTACTTCAGTCCGAAGCGAGTGTTGCCCACTGATGAAAAACTCCACACTGATGTGGAAAAACCTCGACATTCATGATGAAGATGAGCTTGTTTCTTCATGATAAATAGATTTGAGTATTGAAATTAAATTGATCTGCTTTATTGTACAGGTTTAGAGAAGGCGGCTCATTTTTGACCCAAAGGGTAAACGGTGTCCTGGACAACAGGAGGGTTAATAAAGTACAATTTGTAAGAAAAAGTAATTCGAGTACTTGTAATGGTTTCTTTACAGATACTTACTGAGGAACGAGCCAGCCCAATGGATGCGGGATCTGCCCCACGGCTCCAGGAGACAGAGGGTAATACGGCGAGAGCTCTGCTGGATGGGGCGTCCGAGGAATACCTGGAGCAGAGACACACCAATCAGGTCAGATTAAAGTCCCCATTACATTAAAACTAGCTCACATTACTAGTTTTGTGGTCAACAAGTCATCTGTGCAGGTCATGCAGATTGTTAATTGAAATGTGAAAATGCACTTCCTGTTTGTTTTCAGTTCAATTCTCAGATTATGTCAGTCTGAAGTATTGGGCGTGGCTAACATACTTAACCACGCCCCTCCAGCTCTCAGTTTTGACAGCAACAAACAGAAGTGGTGAGCAGAAGGAGTCTGTTAGGTTGTAATAACTCAACAGGCCAAACCCTTTTCCTCATCTTTCTGAATGAAAGGCCTACTTTACTACATCCAATCAGCTCGCAGTAGGTAACAAATAAAGCCACGCCCACTTTTCCCTCATTTAATCTTGTTTTAAGAAATAATGTGTCAAAATTAAGTGAGTTTTTCCTTAAAACAAGCAATAATCTTATGGCAAAAGAACACGACTCGATTATTTCACTCACCCCATTGTCAGATTATTTTGTTTGTTTTAAGGTAAAACTGACTTTATTTTGACACATGATTTCTGTTTTGCTTGTCTGTGAAAATGCTTCTTGATTTACGAATGTTTAGATATTTGGTCTAAGTAAGAAAAGTATTGCAGTGTAGTGCATACTATAGGAATAAAACACTGAATACTTTAAATCTGGAGTCAAGCAGGATCTTTTAGTATTATTTTATTAACACATTTATTTAAATGAAGTGGTTTAAAAGTATTTCAATTTGATATTTGAAAAAGGTGTAAGACAAAAACACTGGAGCCAAATATATTGTTTCAGCATCGATAAAACGCAAATGTGTGTGATCGCAGGATTAGATTATTTATTAAAGATTAAAGGATGAAGATATTATTAAATATTATTGTAAATTACGTTATATTATGTTTGATTGTTCAATTTAAATATTTTAATAATGTTAGACTCTCCAGAAAACCATTGTACGCACTGTTTATTTAACTTTTATTTCTGCTCTGTCGTTTTTTATATATGCTTGTAATTTATTATATACTTTTGCAGATGCACTGCATAGGAAAACTCTTGATCACCCCAGTCAATCTAATTATAATTATTCTCTCAATATACAGTTGAAGTCTTATTATTTTTATTATTATTAATAATAATTATTCGCCCTCCTGTCAATTTTCTTTGTCAATTATTTCCCAAATGATGTTGAACAGATTCAGGAATTTTTCACAGTATTTCCTATAATATTTTTTCTTCTGGAGAAAGTCTTATTTGTTTTATTTCGGCTAGAATAAAAGCAGTTTAAAAATTTTTTAAAACTATTTTAAGGTCAATATTATTAACCCCCTTAAGCAATATTTGTTTTGGATTGTCTCCAGAACAAACCACTGTTATACAATGACTTGCCTAATTACCCTAACTTTACCCTAATTACCCTAGTTAAGCCTTTAAATGTCACTTTAAGCTGAACACTAGTGTCCTGAAGAATATCTAGTCTAATATTATGTGCTGTCATCATGGCAAAGATAAATAAATCAGTTATTAGAGATGAGTTATTAAAACTATGATGTTTAGAAATGTGTTGAGAAACATCTCTCCATTAAAAATAATAAAAATATACACGAGGGCTAATAATTCAGATTTTTCCAATATCGTGCAGCACTAGTGTGTGTGTGTGTGTGTAGTGTGTGTGATACCTGTCTTTGGGTCGAGTATCTCAGGCGAGAGGTGTGCTGGAGGAGTTCCTGGAGGAAACTCATTGCTGTATGTGATGAGGGGCGTCAGCGGGTGCATGTGTGCGTGCTGGACCACCGGGACCTTATTAGACTGAAAGAGAGAGAGAAAAAGAGAGAGAGAGAGTCAGGACATCAACACTGAACATATAAAGTGCTGTTTGCAAGAGTTAGCGTCACTGTTGCTCATGCAAGTCACTGAGTGGAATCAATCTTTTGCATAGGCTTTTTCCATAGGCTTAAGAAGGTATCAACATTTTCTTCCGGCGATTAATTCCTGAAGCTTTTGTCACCGTATAATCATGATATTGACACCAATATTCATTCAACTAATAAATAAATGTAAAAAAAAAAAAATTAAAAAATAAATATGAATAAACTTATAAAAAATTTCATGTAAATAAAATAAATAAATCAATAAAAATAAATAAATGAAATAAATAAATAAACATTTATGTAAAAATAAATGTAAATAAAAAAAATTAGAATAAATAATCTTATGAAAAAATAAATGTAATTTAAATACATTAAAATAAATAAATATATTAAAACAAATAAACTTATAAAAACCAAATTGAAAATAAAATAAATAAATATAAATAAACTTATGAAAAAATAAATGTAAATAAATTTAATAAAAATAAATTATGAAAAAATAAATGTAACTAAAATGAATAAATAAATACATTAATATAAATAAATAAACTTATGAAAAAAATATAAATAAAATAAATACACTAAAATAAATAAATGAAAATTAATACTTACGTAAAAATAAATGTAAATAAAATAAATTAAAGTAAATAAATATATTAAAAGAAATAAATAAACTTACGTAAATATAAACATAAATAAAATAAATAAATTAAACTTATGAAAAAAATAAATGTAACAAATGAATAAATAAATACATTAAAATAATAAATATAAATAAACGTATGAAAAAATAAATGTAAATAAAATAAATGTATTAATTAAAATAAATAAATTTATGAACAATAAATGTAACTAAAATTAATGAATAAATATATTAAAATTAATAAACTTTGGAAAAAAATTTATGTAACTAAAATAAATAAACTTATGAAAAAAATAAATTTGATAAATTTATAAATACATAAATATAAATAAACTTATGAACATTTTAAAAAAGAAATTAATAAATACAGTAAAATAAATAAATACAAATAAAATAAATACTTTTGAAAAATACAATTAATAAATACATTTAAATAAATAAATCTCAAACAACTGATGCCATTACATACCCATAACCCAGCCCTGTTTACTTAATTAGCATCTTTATTCTTTTGTTTTTAATCTGTTTTATAGCTTGTAATTAGCATATTTGCTCTTCGTTTTTACCACCAACATTTCACTCCTCTTGAATAACTCAATCTGAAGCCTTCAAATTGAGAAACACTTGCCATTGTTTTCATTTAATTATCTGTGCTGTGAAGTTCTATGAGCGTTTATGTGCATAACCACAACAGCTCATAGCTAAACAGAGAAGAGTGTGTGCGTGCTGTATGATAGATTACAAGATATATGTCTGTTTTTGTGTGTGACAAGCATGAAGCAATCTGGCCGTGCACCAGGGAATGCTGGCAAACATGTGCATCTCACACCCTACATCGTATTAAATGCCAGAGTACGCAAGACTTAGTTCACAACAATCATTAGATGAGCTTCAAAAAATCATATAAGCTCACAATATATACAGTTGACTTGCCTAATTACCCTAACTTTACCCTAAGTACCCTAGTTAAGCCTTTAAATGTCACTTTAAGCTGAATACTAGTGTCTTGAAGAACATCTAGTTAAATATTATGTGCTGTCATCATGGCAAAGAGAAAAGAAATCAGTAATTAGAAATTATTAATTATGACCATTATGTTATAATTAATATATATATATAGCTCTGTCTTAATCAGAAATTGGGAAAAATATAACAGGAGGCTAATAATTCTGACCTCAACTGTATATGTAAAGCCATGCAATTACTTTACAGGGGGGGGGGGGGGGGGGGTGCAGTTGTTCGCGGGACAATGACGAGGGGTCGCTTGGTGATTTACAAAACTCAAATAAATTTTAATAAACTATTAAAATTACCATATTTTATTCATAACCCACAGAAGATAGTTAATAGTTACGTTAAAGAAACAACAACATCAACATACAAATAAACATCTATCAGCCTTTACATTTTTTCTTTTGGATTCTTTTCTTTTGGATTATGACCCCTGTGTTTTAGATTGATTTCACGGGGCCAGATAAACATTTTTGACAACCTTTATGGCACTCTAATACATTAAAAATAAGATATTTGAGATTAATATTAAATAAAATTGATAAATTACTTAAAGAAATTAAATGGTAATTAGACTGTTGCATTTTTGTGTTGTCAATATCCTCATGTTTATATATGCCTATAGTTGTGTGTGCACCGTTTGCATATTTATAACCACCTTTGAGAAAAAATGGGGGTCGCGAGTCACTGACATTGTTATTTTGGGGGTCGCGGGCTGAAAAGTTTGGGAACCCCTGATTTAGAGGATTAAAAAGCTTCACCGATGGCTGAAAAGTTCCACAAACTGGTTCACAGTTGTGTGTTTGTTAGCGAGAGATGTTGTGGTTCGGGCAGCACATCTGTAGGACTGGGGAATGACTGCATCAATATTTCATCATGCTGAAAACATTGCTGAAAAACCACAGAGAAGCCGCGATTCTGGAGTTTTGGGAGAGAGAGCAGAGCTGCTTTATAAGGTTAAGAACGGAAATATAGAGCAGCTCACTTTCCCCTCAAGACTTACAATGAGAAACACTGATACTGAGGCTGATCGTTATTTTAAAGGAGACCTATTATGCCTCTTTTTACAAGACGTACAAGAGTGTGTATGTGTGGAGCTTCTGCTCAAAACACTACAGGTAATGTTGTATAACTCTCTGAAACTGACCCTTCTAGGCTTTGATCCTAATTGTGGCATTTTGGTGACTGTCACTTTAAATTCGAATGAGATTGTGCTCTTTTCAGAGTTCATTCATTCATTGAATCATTCATTTGTTCGTTGATTAATTGATTGGTTCATTCATTCCTTCACTGATTAATTAATTAATTCAATCATTGATTGATTGATTGATTGTGTCATTCATTCAGTCATTGATTGATTGTTTGAATTGTTCATTCATTGATTGATTAATTTATTCATTCATTCATTCTATTCGTTCATTCATTGATTCATTCAGCTCAAAATACCACAGATAATGTTTTCTAACTCTCTGAAACTGACACTTCTAGGCTTCTTTGCTCTAGGGATGCTTCGATTGATCGGCCGAAGATCGGTATCGGCCGATAATCACATTTTATGACTCGATCGGTACTCGCTAACTTGGCCGATCTTACGAACCGATCACAATTGATGACGTCAATGCGTGAGGACGTACACGATGAGTGGGGACGTAAATGTTTTGGCGCCGCAGTCATGTCATCACCGGTGTGGAATTATTAAGACGTTTCGAGAAACAATGAAAATTCGATAATTGTCGGCGCAATAGCCTAGTGGTTAGCGCGCTGACATATGGTGCAGTAGCACTTCAGGGCGTCCAGAGTTCGAATCCCGGCTTGAGGACATTTCCCGTCCCTACCCCCTCTCTCTCTCCCACTTCACTTCCTGTCTGAAATACTGTCCTATCCACTTAATAAAGGCAAAAAGGCCAAAAATAAATCTTTAAAAAAAAAAAAAAAAAAAATTCGATAATTGCCGTTTATGTTCCAAAGAAATCTCACGTGGAGGAGCATCATGCAAAACATTTAATACAACGAACCTGATTCGGCACTTAAGAACGGGCCACCGCGAGTCCTATGGTGAATACGAAAAACTGCTGACTGCAAAAAAGGCAACGGTAACTAGTAATGCGACTCTCACTCAGCCATCCATTACAGACATTCTGAAAAAACACGAACTGTACACACCAGACAACAAGAAAGCTAAGGATATAACCGTGAAGATAATGGAATTTATATGCATTGACAACCAGCCTCTGTCAGTCACAGAAGACATTGGATTTAAACGCCTCACTGAACATCTTGAACCACGATATCAACTGCCACGGCACAAATATTTTACTGATGTTGAAGCATCAGAATCGGCATTGGTATCGGCGGACCAGCATGACAAAAAAATCGGTACTCTGTATCGGTGGCAAAATCCTGATCGGAGCATCCCTACTTTGCTCCTAATTGTGTAGTTTTGGTGACTGTCGCTTTAAATTCAATTGATTTTCAAAATACATTCATTCATTCGTTCATTGATTAATTCATTTGTTCGTTGATTGAATGATTTCATTGATTGATTCATTAATTGATTCGTTTAATTGATTGATTGATTTGTTTCTTGATTGATTTGATTCATTCATTGATTCATTTGATTCGTTCATTCATCGATTCATTCAGCTCAAAATACCACAGATAATGTTTTCTAACTCTCTGAAACTGACACTTCTAGGCTTTGCTCTAGGGATGCTCCGATTGATCGGCCGAAGATCGGTATCGGCCGATAATCACATTTTATGACTCGATCTGTACTCGCTAACTTGGCCGATCTTACGAACCGATCACAATTGATGAAGTCAATGCGTGAGGACGTACACGATGAGTGGGGACGTAAATGTTTTGGTGCCGCAGTCATGTCATCACCGGTGTGGAATTATTATGACGTTTCGAGAAACAATGAAAAATTCGATAATTGCCGTTTATGTTCCAAAGAAATCTCACGTGGAGGAGCATCATCCAAAACATTTAATACAACGAACCTGATTCGGCACTTAAGAACGAGCCACCGCGAGTCCTATGGTGAATACGAAAAACTGTTGACTGCAAAAAAGGCAACAGTAACTAGTAATGCGACTCTCACTCAGCCATCCATTACAGACATTCTGAAAAAACACGAACTGTACACACCAGACAACAAGAAAGCTAAGGATATAACCGCGAAGATAATGGAATTTATATGCATTGACAACCAGCCTCTGTCAGCCACAGAAGACATTGGATTTAAACGCCTCACTGAACATCTTGAACCACGATATCAACTGCCACGGCGCAAATATTTTACTGATGTTAAAGCATCAGAATCGGCATTGGTATCGGCCGATCAGCATGACAAAAAAATCGGTACTCTGTATCGGTGGCAAAATCCTGATCGGAGCATCCCTACTTTGCTCCTAATTGTGTAGTTTTGGTGGCTGTCGTTTTAAATTCAATTGATTTTCAAAATACATTCATTCATTTGTTCATTGATTAATTCATTTGTTCGTTGATTGAGTGATTTCATTGATTGATTCATTAATTGATTCGTTTAATTGATTGATTGATTTGTTTCTTGATTGATTTGATTGATTCATTGATTCATTTGATTGTTCATTTATTGATTCATTCAGCTCAAAACACTACAGATAATGTTGTATAACTCTCTGAAACGGACGCTTCTAGTCTTTGCTCCTAATTGTGTAGTTTTGGTGACTGTCACTTTAAATTCAAATGAGATTTTCAGAATTGATTCATTCATTTATTGATTCATTCATTTGTTCGTTGATTAATTGATTTGATTGATTCCTTCATTGATTCATTAATTGATTTGTTCAATCATTGATTGATTGATTCATTCGTTCGTTCATTTATTGATTCGATTTGCTTATTTATTATTCATTTATTCGATTCTTTAATTCATTGACTCATTCATTCATTTATTTATTAATTTGACTGATTGATTCATTCATTCACTCGATTCGTTCATTCATTGATTTATTCAGCTCAAAATACCACAGATAATGTTGTATAACTCTCTGAAACTGATCCTTGATGATTTTGGTGACTGTCACTTTAAATTTAATTGAGATTGTGGTCTTTTTAGAATTCATTCATTCACTGATTCAGTCATTTGTTCATTGAATGATTGATTCCTTGATTCATTCATTTAATGATTGATTCATTAATTGATTCAATAATTGATTTGTTTATTGATTCATTCATTGATTAACTGATTCATTCATTGATTCATTTATTTATTGGTTCATTAATTAATTGATTAATTTATTCGATCATTGATTGATTCATTCATTTATTCGAATTATTCATTGACTGTTTCATTTATTGGTTCATTAATTGATTGATTTGTTCATTCAGTCATTGTTTGAACCATTCGATTCGTTTATTGATTGACAGATTCATTCGTTCATTGGTTGATTCATTCATTCATTGGTTCACTGATTGATTGATACGTTCGTTCTTTGATTGATTGTTTGATTCATTCATTGATTCGTTCGTTATTGATTAATTGTTTGATTGATTTGTTGATTCATTCCTCTGTTTGTCACACACACTCTAAGTAAATTAAATCCTACAGATGTAAAAGAGTAAACAGTGATGACCTGTCCAGATGGCAGTATTGAGTCCTGCTGCAGCAGAGGGCAGAGCTGCTCCCTCCAGCAAAAGCCAACAGCCTTTAACACTCACTAACAAGCTGACAACTATTCCCACACACTCACTGCCAAGCTGAGGGCGCTTTAGTGTTCACTATCTAGAGCACTTGGAAGAAAAGCAGAGGGAAAACTGAATAGTGTGTGTGAGCTGGCGGAGGGTTTGAGCAGACTGAGGCCTGATTCTGGACACACACACAATACTGTATACGCAACACTCACATTGTGTATGTCTCTGAATGTCTGTGTGTGTGTGTGTGTGTGTGTGTGTGTGTGTGTGTGTGTGTGTGTTTGCGTGTTTCCGTTTCTCTGTATGTGTCTGTCTCTGTATGTGTGTTTTGGTGTTTGTGTGTGTGTGTAAGTATGTATGTATATCTGTGATTGTGTGTGTGTGTCTCTGTATGTCTTTGTGTGTTTTTGTGTGTCCGTGTCTATGTGTGTGTGTCTGTCTGTCTGTCTGTGTGTGTGTGTGTGTGTGTGTGTGTGTGCGCCTGTTAGTCTGTGTGTGTGTGTGTGTGCTTTGGTGTTTGTCTATGTGTGTATATGTCCCTGTGTGTGTCTGTCTGTCTGTTTGGTGTTTGTGTGCTTTTGTGTTTGTTTGTGTATATGTCCCTCTGTGTACGTGCATGTCTGTGTGTGTCTGTCTCTGTGTGCGCTTTGGTGTTTGTCTGTGTGTATGTCCCTCTGTGTATGTATCTGTATGTGTGTGTTGGCATTTGTGTGTGTGCGCTTTGGTGTTTGTGTGTGTGCGTCTGTCTCTGTATGTGTGTTTTTGGTGTGTGTGTTTCTCTCTCTCTTTGTGTGTGTGGGTTGCGCTCTCTCTCCAGTGGGAGGTTCAGAGTCTTTGAGGATTGAGAAAAGGAGCAAAGAGAAAAAAAGAAAAGGGGGAAAGGAGAATGCATGGCATGCTGGGATAGCTGAGCCTTGTTTGTCACTGAGGCAGGAAGCGGATGCAAGAGTGGGCAGAACATGACATCAGCATTCACACACACACACACACATACATATAAATACAATAACCTAACCCAAAGCCACACATTAACCCTTGCAGAAACCATCCTGCATTTTACAGTTTTAACAACCCATTTTCTACTACTTCAGCAACACACACACGGTGGACTTTTAGGTAACACTTTATTTTGATGGTCCATTAGAGTATTAGTAGACAGTCTGCTTAATATCTGCTGATACTGCTGCTAAACAGACATTTAACTGACTATAAGAGACTTTGCAAGTACATGTCAACTTACACTAACCCTAACCTAACAGTCTACTTATAATCTAATGAGAATTAGTTGACATGTAGATGCAGTGTTACTTAAATTCAACATGCGGAGCATCAAAATAAAGTGTGACCCACTTTGAGTATTAGATTGCATGTAGTCTTACATTCTATTATATGTTGGTTTATTTCCACCAATAAAGTATGTAAAAAGCCTGTAAAAACTTTGGTTAAACTGCTCCCTCTTTGTCCAGCGCGCAGATCTTTATACACATTTGGGTGTAAATAACCCATAAAATAAGTCATAAAAGGGTTAAATACAATTTTAACTCAATTGTTGGGTTTGTCCATATTTTACCTAAATTTGAGTTGAATCGACTCGACGGTGTATATTCACCTAAGATAAAGAGTTGTGTTATATTTATGTTAGTTTTATTTTATATTTAACAGCCAAATAAAATTCTAATTTTCACACTGGAGCGATTTAAAGCTGTGAAGATCAGTCGATTCATCAGTGGATCGCTCGTATGTCAGCTTATAAACAAACCAGCTGATCTTCACAGCTTCTTCACACACAACTCCAGTGTTCCTGTCATACCTGTCAACAGTGGGATGTAAAAATAAGGGATACTTACGATACTTAAGATCAACATGTAATGTAATGTGTATTTATATAGCGCATTTATTGTGTATGGCCATACACCCAAAGCGCTTCACAATCATGAGGGGAGTCTCTTCACACCCCCACCAGTGTGTAGCATCCACTTGGATGATGCGACGGCAGCCAGAGGACAACGGCGCCAGTGCGCTCACCACACACCAGCTATTGGTGGAGTGAAGAGATAGTGATAGAGCCAATTTGGTGGATGGGGATGATTAGGAGGCCATGATGGGTAAGGGCCAATTGAGGGACTTTGGCCAGGACACCGGGGTTACACCCCTACTCTTTACGAGAAGCGCCATGGGATTTTTAATGACCACAGGGAGTCAGGACCTCGGTTTAACGTCTCATGCGAAAGACGGCGCCCACTGACAGTGTAGTGTCCCCTTCACTTTTACTGGGCCATTAGGACTCATACAGACCACAGGTTGAGCGCCCCCTGCTGGCCTCTCTAACACCACTTCCAACAGCAACCTAGTTTTCCCATGTGGTCTCCCATCCAGGTACTAACCAGGCTCAGCCCTGCTTAGCTTCAGTGAGTAACATGTCTAGATGTTGTTGTTTTTATTATTATTATTATTCATTCATTCATTCATTCATTTTCTTTTCGGCTTAGTCCCTTTATTAATCTGGGGTCGCCATAGCGGAATGAACCGCTATTACTATTATTATTATCATTATGATGATGATGTGTATATGTCTGTTCAAACACGCACCCAAAACCCAGTGTCCACTTGAGCTCAGCATCAAATCGCGTACGTACAGAATCCGCTTGGGAAACAGCGTCTGTTATCACTATGGAGAGCATCAGCGGACAGTCATGCATCTTTATATGAACAGACTGTTTTGAGGATTGCCTAGGATTTTTAATGTTTTTTTCACAGTGTTTCCATCAGGTTTTCATGCCTAAATAAAATGAAACCACAGAACTGGTTCACATTTAAGACCAAGGGTGGCCCCTGGTGGTTCGGCGGTATGGGTTGCATATAGGGAGGATCGGCTCTTCTCGGAAAGATAAAAAATACGGGAGAAATACGGGAAAATACCTTTACGGGATGACAGCGGGATAGAACTGTAAAATACGGGAGAATCCCGGGAAAAACGGGAAGGTTGACAGGTATGGTTCCTGTATCTGTGTTATACTCAGTAAACAGTGGTGAGTTCGGTGAACTGATGACCTTCACGGCCAATCACAGTCATTTCTGTTGAGCAGGAAATGGACGTTTTAAAATTTCAGTATCGACTGGTATTGAATTCCAGTATTGTGACAACCCTACTACAAACTTAAATATATTTTTAGATGCGTCTGACGTTTCAGCATGTGTTTTCTGGATGGGACTTGGAGCCTTACGCTGCGCAAATCTCAAAAAGTTTGAGAGAAAACAAGGACATGTGCAACTGCTCCTTCCTTCAAGAGCCACAATTCTCCACTGTGTTGTGCTGAAAAAACTCCCACACAATCGCTCGTGTGGATCCCAATCCTCAAGACACACAGCTTTCCCATCGGAGGCCTCGTCACTACACTGACTTAATCAACTGGCCCTGCTTATCACATGCTGACACACACTAAAACAGTAACACGCACACACACACACTGAAGGTGGTGCAGCAGAATACCAAGCAAACCTGTCTCCTGAATTATTGAACGTTCTGGAGTGAACAGAATAACACATTAGCATAGCAACCTTATGGGCTCAATCTGACACAGCTCGGCATATGTGTGTGTGTGAACAAGGGATTGATATAAAGGATGAATACTAAGAGCGGATTCTCCCGTTTGGTTAATCCAGCTCTGTTGTTTTGTACAACCGTCAGAAACGGGAGGTCAGACACAAAACGCTCCAGTGTAATTGAGTGGGATTGTAAAGGAAAGAGAACAGAAAATGAAAAGGAAGTGGCTGAACGGGATCAGGAAATGATCCGGGACTCAAACCAATGTTGGCTGCACAAAACACGACACTCGTTTTTTTGGTTCCCCCAGTCTAAAATTAGAAAGAATCACATTAAAGTATTGACCTTATTCTGCAATGCGGAAGTGCGCTGGTGCGATTGTTTTACAACTTCCTATTCAGCTGCCTATGGGAGAAATGACTAGGCATAATAAACACTCAAACTACTTACTCTACAAACAAGCGTCTTCATGACTATACATAAAAAGTAGATTAATATAATAAGAAAAGATCAGTTTGCAACATCAAGCAGGACAATGTGCTGCTTTTAATGTCTAAAAATGAATGAGATTGAATTTCTGCGTCCGCTTTTACGTGAACAATAAGGTGAATAGTGTAGTTGTTTACACTACCTAACAAAAGTCTCATCACTGAACAGAAATGATGTCCAGTACAGAATATAAAGTGATGCTGCAGTGGAAACAGAATGAATATTGTGTCTGACTCCATCATGAGCTTGGAGGACTGCATCCTACATCTCTGCAATGACTCAAATCACTGATTAATAAAGTCTGAGGAATGGCAAAGAAAGCGTTCTTGCAGGACTCCCAGAGTTCATCAAGACCCTTTGTGTTCATCTTCAACACCTCCATCTTTCCCCAAACATGCTCAATAATGTTCATGTCTGGTGACTGGGCTGGCCAATCCTGGAGCACCTTGACCATCTTTGCTTTCAGGAGCTTTGATGTGGAGGCTGAAGTATGAGAAGGAGCGCTATCCTGCTGAAGAATTGTCCCTCTCCTGTGGTTTGTAATGTAATGGGCAGCACTTGATACCTCAGGCTGTTGATGTTGCCTCATAAGCATATAAGGTTTTGTATTAAAAAAAAATGTGCATTAGTAAAATTGTACTGCTGGCTGAGTTGAACATGTTAAAGTAAATGTGAATATATACATCCCCCCTCTTTGTTGTAGTTTTACAAAAAAGAAAGATACAACCTTACCATATTAGTCAAAGATTTTTAAATGTATTACTTTTAAATTATTACTTATAAATGTAATATTAGGCTTTTATATATATATATTATTATTATTATATATATATATATATATTAGGGATGCAACAATACAGTTAGGATTTGAAAGACGCCGGCGCTTCCTCGTACTGTGTTGCCTCACTTCACTGCAGCTCACCATGTTAAAGTGTGGAATGATGGTTGAGCGCCCCCTAACTTTAGAGCAGTAGTGATTGAATATTTACTCGCGGGAAGGAGTTTCCTCATCTCAGCTCGTAGGCACACACAAACAGTCAATTCGGAAATAAAACGCACAAATTATTTAAACGTAAAACCGAAAAAAAACGCAATTCACAAGCACGTATTGAACTGTGGACGCCATACCGAATGGTTCAATATTGTATTGAGAATTGTGGCATCTCTAATATATATATATAAATAATTTAATTAATTAATACATTTTTTACCTCATAAAAAGCTGAGCCCCCCTAAAATGAATATCCTAAAATCGCCCCTGCAGGGGAAGAATGTCTGAGTGCATCAATTGCATCAGGTGTCCAATGTTTTCTTGTGCTTGAATGTTAAAACGGCCCTCCTATGAATTGTCAGTGACTGATATGACCTCCCGCCAAATTTGAGTTTGAGACTCCTGCTCTAGGGACATCAGAGATTTATTTTACATCTTGTTTTACAAAAGAGGCATAATAGGTTGCTTTAAAAAAAACTACATCATGAAATATAGGATTTCGTGAAATAGGATTCTGGTAATACTGCTCACTTCTAACCTCAATAATAAAAAAACAATAAAGACGTTTGCATAACCCATCAGACCTGAGCTTAGTAACATAAGTGTGATATTTTCTCAGGTACTCTGCGGACACTTGGTGTTTGGTGCTAGTTTTGGCTCACCGCAGGTCATATTGACGGCGCCGCTTCTCTATAAATAAAACCCCTTAAATAAAGACACACCTGAGTTCAACGCTTCTGTCACAGCCAAGCGCAAACTCTCCTCGCCGTCTGATGATCAAGATGCTGCTCTCAAACAAACCTCCAGACGACACCAAGGTTAAGCAAACCCCTTCGCTCAGTAAAACCAACGCAGAAAAGAGAAACTCCAGAGGAAGGAAGACCATGTAGGGCTGTGCAATATTACATTTAGTCATTTAGCAGATGATTTTATCTGAAGCGACTTACAACTGAAAAGGCATTCAGTGATTTAACAAGAGCTGGCAATACACACAAGTGCTAATATACAAAGCAACCGTTAGTGCTCAGAGAATGCTGGAGTTATGATTTTTTTTTGAGAGAGAGAAAAGTGTTTCTACAGGTGGTTTGTCAAGCCCACTCACAGCAGGGGCACACTCAGAACTGCTGTTTTTTCTTTTTTGTTCGAAGGGGTTCAGGTGATTCCAGAAGAGATAGGTTTTTAGTTTTATGATGATATATACTCACCGGCCACTTTATTAGGTACACCTTACTAGTACCGGGTAAGACCCCCTTTTGCCTTCAGAACTGCCTTAATCCTTCATAACAGAGATTCAACAATGTACTGGAAATATTCCTCAGAGATTTTGCTCCATATTTACATGATAGCATCACACAGTTATGCATCGATAACGCAATGTGATCATTCGCAATAGTCATATCACAAGTATACGCAATGTTGAGTCTGGATTATAATTGATTGTTTTGTAAGTTTTTTTTTTTAGGCCTGTGACTGTATGAGGATTTTAAAAGCTTTCAAGCCTAAGAAACTGTAGTGTTTGTAACCTTGAAAAATTTATCACAATTTATTTTATTGAATTGTTTATACAACGAAGACTATATATTAAACAAAGACTATATATTAAACAAAGACTATATATTAAACGAAGACTCTATATTAAACAAAGACTATATATTAAACGAAGACTATATATTAAACGAAGACTATATATTAAACAAAGACTATATATTAAACAAAGACTATATATTAAACAAAGACTATATATTAAACAAAGACTATATATTAAACAAAGACTATATATTAAACAAAGACTATATATTAAACGAAGACTATATATTAAACAAAGACTATATATTAAACAAAGACTATATATTAAACGAAGCGAAGACTATATATTAAACAAAGACTATATATTAAACAAAGACTATATATTAAACGAAGACTATATATTAACAGACTATATATTAAACAAAGACTATATATTAAACGAAGCGAAGACTCTATATTAAACGAAGACTATATATTAAACGAAGACTATATATTAAACGAAGACTATATATTAAACAAAGACTATATATTAAACAAAGACTATATATTAAACAAAGACTATATATTAAACAAAGACTATATATTAAACAAAGACTATATATTAAACGAAGACTATATATTAAACAAAGACTATATATTAAACGAAGACTATATATTAAACGAAGCGAAGACTATATATTAAACAAAGACTATATATTAAACAAAGACTATATATTAAACAAAGACTATATATTAAACAAAGACTATATATTAAACAAAGACTATATATTAAACAAAGACTATATATTAAACGAAGACTATATATTAAACGAAGCGAAGACTATATATTAAACAAAGACTATATATTAAACAAAGACTATATATTAAACAAAGACTATATATTAACAAAGACTATATATTAAACAAAGACTATATATTAAACGAAGACTATATATTAAACGAAGCGAAGACTATATATTAAACAAAGACTATATATTAAACGAAGACTATATATTAAACAAAGACTATATATTAAACAAAGACTATATATTAAACGAAGACTATATATTAAACAAAGACTATATATTAAACGAAGACTATATATTAAACGAAGACTATATATTAAACAAAGACTATATATTAAACGAAGACTTTATATTAACAGACTATATATTAACAAAGACTATATATTAAATGAAGACTATATATTAACAGACTATATATTAAACAAAGACTATATATTAACGAAGCGAAGACTCTATATTAAACGAAGACTATATATTAAACGAAGACTCTATATTAAACGAAGACTATATATTAACGAAGACTATATATTAAACAAAGACTATATATTAAACGAAGACTATATATTAACTAGTATTATTTTACATTTTATTTACACTTTATTCAATTACTGTATTCCTGAATCCTCGTAAAAACAATAAAATGCTGTATATTTAATTGGTAGATTTATATTTGTTGAATTTATCTATACTTGCAGATAATTTATTATATTATTATGCAAATGCAGAATCAACCCAATCAATCTAAAATTATAAATTCTTTCCAAATAATTATTCAAGTCATCTAGTGAAATTTTATTCATATCGCAACATATATTGCAGAATCAAAAAATATCGCAATGTTAGATTTTTGCAATATCATGGAGCCCTAATATATATATATAAACTATAAATTGATTGGATTTACAGAAATGGTGCTATATCATGAAATGAGATTTGTTATAATATCACCGAGCCCTACCGTGTTCTCATCAAATCCGCAATACGCGCTATTCAAGTACAGCTAATTTGATTGCCATTACCCGTGGCAGTTTCTGCTGATCCCTTAATGCGGGTGAATGCATTTTATAACATTATATTAAGCAAATACAATAAAGGCCTAATGGGCGGGTGAGACAAAACATGCTGTGTCTCTTAAGGACAATCCCATGGTGCATTTGAGAGGTTAGAGAGAGTTCAAGGGTTACAGTGACAAAGCAAGTCTGGAAAACACACACACACACACACACAAACAC
Source organism: Danio kyathit (assembly GCA_903798195.1). NCBI lineage: Eukaryota > Metazoa > Chordata > Actinopteri > Cypriniformes > Danionidae > Danio > Danio kyathit. The sequence goes on from LR812526.1 coordinate 64,614,781, forward strand.
ACACACACACACACACACACACACACACAGCAGAATGCCCTCTGGCTGCCGCAGTCAATGATGACATTGTCAGTCATTCTTCAGTATTTATTATGTCACTATTCATCATGCCTGGCTGTTAGAGGAAGATACCATTCTGAGTATGTAACAAATCAGCCATTAATAGCTGCACTGTTTAAACGCTGGGAATATCTGCTAATTAGATAACACTTTAGGGATTTTCATTACTGGCATTAGTCAGAGCATTTAATCTGATAGAGGGAGCAATTACACTGTTGAAAATGTCATGAGGTTTTGATTGGCAAATTTTTATGTAAGCATATTTTGGCCACGTCATGCTAGAAAAAGAATTCATACGTTTGTTACAAAGTAAAATATATAATTTAATGTTTAATTCACAAAAGCAAAACAAAGTTTCTTAAAGATAAAACAAGAATAGAGAAAAGGGACTGGTGGGTAGTGGGTAGCACGATCGCCTCACAGCAAGAAGGTTGCTGGTTTGAGCCTCGGCTGGGTCAGTTGGCATTTCTGTGTGGAGTTTGCATGTTCTCCCCGTGTTTGTTTTCTCCGGGTGCTCCGGTTTCCCCCACAGTCCAAACACATGCGCTATAGGTGAATTAGGTAAGCGAAATGTAGTGTGTGTGTGTGAACGCAAGAGTGTATGGGTGTTTCCCAGTATTGGGTTGCAGCTCGAAGGCCAGATTAATAAAGGGACTAAGCCGAAAAGAAAATGAATGAATTAATTAGATAAATTATTCAATAATTTTTCAAAACACTTTGGTTTTATATAATTAAACAAAAAGATTTCCATCAAAATCCTTACTCTGGTTACTCACTCCAAATAAAAATATAACTTTTTGTTATATATATATATATATATATATATATATATATATATATATATATATATATATATATATGTGTATACACACATATACTAGGTATGCAAAGGTTCTCGGTAAAAAAAGTATCGTCCCGTTGTCCTCCCATGGTTCGGTGTGTCCTGAGATAAAACAAAAATAATAAATAATAAATAATAAATAAATAATAAAAACAACCTCAAGAAAGTTCCGCCTTTGTATGCTTTTGATTACATTGCACGTGCGAAGATCTGTCCAATCACCTCTTAGTATGCAAATCTGTTGTTGACGTCACGTTTCCTCACATGTCGGTGTGTGTGTGCGTGTGTGGAGTTTCTGTGTGTTTCAGCATGGCAGGTGAAGGAGATACAGTGCAAATGGGCCAAATCACAGCGCATTGACATCAGGGCTTCAAAAGACACAAAAACATAACAAATGCCTATTTTGTTGTTGTTGTGAAGATAGCCTAGATCTGTGGTCACTAACAGCCAGATCGAGGTCTGTCCAGACCCAGGAGCGTCCCATACGGACGCAGACATACAGCAGGTTTGTTACTACGGTCCCACTTCTGCTGGGACTTCCGCACCCGATCACTCCCGCTATTCACTCTGTTTACCCGCTGTCTGCTAAGAATAGTTTTCTTCTCGATGTACTGTTCCTGCTGAATTAAGAGAGAAGAGCCGAACGCTCTCTCTTTGCTTAAGTTTCATTAACTACGATGGTGCTGAAAAATGTACAGAGCTCGCTGGAATCATAACAAAGTCATACACTGTAAAAAATGGCCGTAATTTCAACGGTAAAAAACTGTAAAAATGCTACAGTACAAATCCGTAACCTGGTTAACAGTATGTTTCCTTAATATATACGGCGAATAACCGTAAATTGACTTTCCCAGAATTCCCTGCATGGCACATCACTTTTATGCTTTTTGTTGACATTACTATGGATCTTTTTAGTTGTTTCCTCATCAGTAATGTACATTAGTGAGTTATGTTACATCTAATGTTGATAAACAATGTTTATTTCATGACTTTAATTTTGTGCGTGTTACCATACTGGTGTTTAGTAGCTGTGTGAATGACACTGAGCACCTTCTTTACATTGATACACTTTTCTGATTGTGGGAAAAGTTGTTTGTGATGAGCATTGGTTCGTTATGTATGAACTTTCTCATCACCACCTGCGTATGGTGGTGTTCTCATGTCTATCTGTGTAACAAAAGATGTGTAGATGTTGCTAATTTAAAATACAGACATATTACCTCTATAAATTAATAAAATACGGTAATTTACTGTAAAAATTAGAAATTACTTTTACGGTTTGTATCATATTTTTTACGGTTAAATACCGGCAACCACAGCTGCCAGTTTTTTACCGTAAATTTTACGGATTTAATTTTAACAGTGTATAGAAATCAGAAATAAAATGCAATGGTAATGCAAGCATAATATAAACAGAAGTAATCAATACTTTAAAAGTGCTCAATTATTAAGATGTGTTGACATCCTTATCTGCATAATTGGTTGAGACTGTTGAGTCGAGATGTATAACAGGAAAAGGGGAATTTTAAGCTCTCTCTCTACTTTTCTTAAGCAATTTATTTAAACATTAAATTTTCAAAATGCCCTACCTTTATTAAATTATTGCCAGAACATGCAAATCTGCAGTCATATGTGTGAAGCTGTTGCATTGTCAGGTGTTTGTTACCCAATAAATATGTTTATTTCTCTTTGTATTGTTCTGTAGCCATTTTTTTCCTAAGCATAGCACAAACCGTACCGTACCGAATCAGTGACCCTAAAACCTTGACGCATACCGAACTGTGAGTAGATTAAACCCTTGCACCCCTACTATATACCTATTGCACTTAAATTCCTACCACTCATTCATTTTCTTTTCAGCTTAGTCCCTTCATTAATCTGGGGTCGCCACAGCGGAATGAACCACCAACTTATCCACCACGTTTTACGCAGCCGATGCCCTTCCAGCTGCATTCCTACCACTCATGAGTTCAATTATAGTTAATGAGAATCGAACACTTTTATTACTCGTAAATCAATCAATAAATAAAACTAATCACAGTGATGATAAGCATATTCTGAAATTAATGTTTTATTAGCTAACATTTTTTAAAAAGTGATGTTTTATTACGTTTTTGAGTAGACACCACAGATTTATCACCTCTTATGACACTTGAGCGTTTGCTGATCATATCTTATCCGCCTACTCCAGACTCAAACCGGTTTAGTTAGGGTCAGTTTATCAAAGTTCCTTGTGTTGTGTGTTTGCATGTTTCATCCTGACACACACACTCTTGTTCCTATATCCCAGTGGAGGACTCTCATAGGCCTAATGATGTTTCTACAAACCACATATATATATCTATTGCTGTTAGATTAAACCAAAATACTTCATTCTCTGTGATTTATAAGCATGTTTGACCTCAAATTGACCCCATGAGTCTGTGCATTCAGGTTAAAGTCGCCACCAGGATATAAAAACATGTACACACACCCACACACAAACTTGCACAACTATCTTTATGGGGACTTCCCATAAATTTAATAATGTTATACTGATGTTATATTAAACAAAAATGCTTTATTCTCTGTGATTTCTAAGCTTGTTTAACCTCAATTTTTGGCCCCCATGGTGAGACAAGACCCTGTGAGTCAATGTACATTCAGGTTTAAGTCCTCACCAGGATATAAATACAAGCACACACACAAAAACTTGCACAGCTATCTTTATGGGGACTTCATATTGATGTAATAACGTTATACTGTTTGCTATTTTATGTTATATTAAACCAAAATACTTAATTCCCTGTAATTTATAAGCACAATACCCCTTAATTTTAGTCTCCTTGGTGAGACAAGTCCCCATGAGTCTGTATATTCAGGTTCATGTCCCGACCAGGATATAAAAACAAGTCTTGCACAACTATCTTTATGGGGACTTCCTATAGATGTAACTACGCTATACTGTACATATTGTATACTGTACCCCCCCACCATTAAACCAAGAAACTGCATATTTACATGTCCAAAATACTTCATTGTGTGATTTACACTCCATTTTCCTCATGAGAAACCAAAAAAAAGTCTCTTCAATGTCACAATTTACTAGTATTGCTGTACTTGTGGGCACATTTGATCCCCACAATGTGCCGAATACAAGATACACACACACACACACACACACACGCACGCACGCACGCACGCACGCACACACACATTCCAGCGCAGCAAGAATTTCACACTCTGGTTAAATTTATCAGCTCTCATCAGCGTAGCAGAGGTGAATCAAACCACAGGGGTCAGCTGAGGACACACACTACCATCCTGCAACTCACCTCAGTGGAATCCTGGCCCAAATATTACCCAGCAGCCATCGCTACACACTAAGGGGTGGCACAGATGCGCTACACGCAGATCTGAGCCAGAATCATCTCACGAAACTGGCTTTTATTAGTTGTAATGTACCTGCAGGCGAACAAAACTGCTTGATTGTGAGTGACCAATGTCGAAAAAATGAACCATTTCCGCCCTCGAACACACCGCAGGCAGAGGAACCGCTGGGCTTTTTGATTTTTCTTCTTCAGAAACACTGGTCTTGGTGCACAGCAAACAACAGCACTAACAAACGCTCCGCACGGCCACACACATCAATTACACAAATCAATAGGCTTTGTGTGTCGATAAAGATTACCGGACACCACTGATTAAAAACACATCAGGGACTTTAAATGGAAAAAACCAAAACAAACGAAAGCAATTGGCTGCATTACGACACGGCCTTACATATGCATTAACAAGATTACTGCAGGACGAGAAAACATACACACAACATATACTGTACATGTCACAAATGCGACTGATAAGCAAGGATGCACTGATCCTGATACTTGGATCAGATATCGACTCGATACCGCATATTTTTGCTGGATCGGGTATCGGCAATCCAATTCCAATCCAAATCCGTCATGTATGCCATACTATTGCCATTCTATAGTTTAATGTGAAGCACAGATGAATATTCAAGTGGTTAAATTCATGTTCAGTTCAGCGCTTCCCGCCGCTGCACCTGTCAATCATTCTCCATTCATTCACAATTCAAACTGCATGTCGCGTTTATGACAACATGAAAAACTTTCTCCAATACTATTTGTTCCTGTTAGTTTAAGTAATCAGTGGAGAAATGCATTTAGTTTTGCATTAAATGGGTTCATTTTGACCCGCAATAAGGAGTGCATTGCTGTTTCTAAATCATGTTGTGCCGTGTATGTCAGATAAGCAGATTGCATTCGCAATACTGGAGTAGAGAGGGTTATTACCTGCTCTTCACACTCAAAGTAGGCCTACCTGAAACTTTAAAGTAGAAAAAGCTTAATAATAATACATTGGAAAGATCCTCAACGCACTGATTTCTTGTCTTTGTGCTGCTCAGTGTCCGCAGACACCAGAGTGCTGCACGCTGTGTTTCAGTGATGCATCAAACGCTTCATTCATGCAGACAGGATGTGCTTCGCTACGTAAAATTATTTTCTAATATTAAAAGTTTCTGTTCTCTCAACCTTCCGTCTGAGTTTATTCTTCCGAGGGGAATACTTTAAGTGCTGCGAATAGTTTGTAAAGCCTGGCTCATTGTGGTCAAAGTAGTTGATTAAATTAATAAAAGTGAAACTGACTGCGCAATATTAATTGTCATTAACAGAATATTATTTAGCCTAATATAGGCTACTCTAAAACTGAGAGTATTTCACTGTCATTTTATCTATATTAATATTCAACAGACCAGTTCGTGTTTTGGCGCTGAAGCATATAATGCCGAGTTCAGACTGCATGATTTTAGCCCTGATTTTGACTCGCCGACAGGCTTTAAGAAATCACAAATCGATGCTCGTTCGCGTGAGTGACAACAACACAGTGTGAACTATCATGGACGCCATCTGAGAGAATCGCAGATGAGTCGCCGACACCCGTGAGATATTTGGCGTGCTAGATATCTGGAGCTGTCGGCAGCTCAAATCATGCCGTGTGAAATGTGTTCTGATTGAAAAGAACACCAGTGATCACCTACAGCCAATGAGAGAGCAGCATCCACTAGTTGTGGGTACCTGTAGGCCAGTGGGAGGTTGGGGGAGAAGTTAAAAGCGCTCATTTTCAGTTTATTTGGACGCAAGAAATGGAGGAAAAACTAGTGTAAATTTGGCAGGAGCACCTGTGTCTGTTTGACGTGTCATCTAAGCAATACCACAACCGTCTCAAAAAGTAAAAGAAGTTTAGGAGAAATTGTTAATTCCCTTCAAAACCAGGTGAGCAAATATGTACATTTTCTACCGCACTAAAGCCTTCATTTGCTATTATGTAGTTAATAATGAAAGATATATTACGTGACCTTGTTGTTTCCATGTCACTTCTCGTGTGTGTTTTTGGATGTGAGACGTAGGTTGGACAAAGTTGTCGGCGATTCTTCCTATTTTAAAATCATGCAGTGTGAACTCGAGCCATCCTACAGTGTAAACACAGCACCGACAGAACGCTACCCCAGATAGTCATGCAGTGTGAAAACATCTGTGACGAATACTTTGAAAATCATGCAGACTGAACTCGGGATAAGCGGACCTTGTTTTGAACTTTCTCCGTCTCACTCATGGCGAGATTTGGCGAGGGATTCAGCAAAACTGGTCTCAGACAGTTTAGTTTAGTCTGCATCAAACCTGCAGGAAAGTATCAGGCTTTGCTAAAAGGCTGATTATTATACCAACGATTAGTGTCAGTAGTGGTCACCTATTACAGATTTCAAAGAAAAATCTAAATATTAAAAAAGAAAACATAAGCTGGACCACAAGAGCTCAATGTCATAACCAATGCTCAAATAATGTAGCCTATAGTTTATAGCAAGCATCATGTTTATAGTTAGATTGTGCCGTTTGTCATATACAGTAGGTCTATAGGTCTGTTATTTTTACTAAAGAAGATATATTATTTGAGTTTAGCACCAGAACTATAAAAAAAAAAAAAGCGGCACAGTATCGTGATGGGTCGATGTTTTGGTATCGGGATCTGATCCAAAGAAATTGTATCACTGCATCCCTACTGATAAGCAGACCTGTCACAATAATTAATATATGGGGTTATCGCCATTAGGGTTGGGTTATGTTGACCAATTTGGCATCGTATGATGTCTAATGTGAAACATCGCGATGGACGATGGCATCATCTTCATAGGCGGAGGTGAATTAATTATTTGTAGCCTACCGTTTCAACTACCTGACCCGCATGGTCTTTGTTTTACCCATAACCAAATCATAAATAAATAAAGATAAGCTACGCACAAATTACCACCGGTCAATCACTTTTTCCGCAGGACTCTGGCATGAATAGGCAGAGTGATCGGTGTCGTTATAATAGCGTCGACAAACTTGGTTGGTATAAAAGGTGCACAACCAACAGTATCTGAGGTTTTCACTAAAATTACTAAGTACAAGCGTGAAAGCGAAAGACTGAAGTAATGTACTGACGCTGTGACACATTTCCTAATAGACTCAAAAGACCGAAGAGTCTTTAATTAGAGACAAGATTAATTAAAGATCACGTTTAACAGCTATAGTACGATGTGATCCAGCGCTACATCCTTGATAAACTGTCTGACGTGCACTGCTCTCTGGAGCTCAGACGAGCGCATGACAGTGTGGCTGTGGCTGTGTGTGTGGCTGTGGTCACATGATGTGCGTTTTAGGTGGACGAAGGGATGCTCAGAATTGCCAGGTAAAACACCAGTGTGGACGTGGATCATTTTTGTTCTAAAATGCCATTTTAAAAGTAAGACGTATGTGATGCCGTATCAGCATCGTGATGTCTATCGGTCAGCAGCGATGGACGATGGCATCGTCTATCGATCCAAACCTAATTTCAAGTTGAATATTCACTGGATGGAGGTAGATTTACTACTTAATCATGCATAAATAATTTATTTAAAATAAAAAATTTAGCTAAAATGTAATTATCAAATAAACTAAGCTGCATTAGTGTAACCGGGGCCTGAGTGTGTATCTTTCACGAGCGGGTTTGCGATGGGGGCGGAGGATCGGCGATGCCGGCTCAGCATCATGATATCTATTGGCCTATTGGTCTATCGGCCCAACCCTAATCGCCATACCTGCCAACACTCCCGTTCTTCCCGGGAGTCTCCAGTATTTCAGAACCATCTCCTGTTTTGTCTTTTCTCCCGGAAAACTACCGGAATTTCACCCCCTTCCCCCGGTCCTCAGGTGTTTGGTACAATCTATAACACCCCTGGATCGCCGACTATTCCGCTGGTGCATAGGACAGACCAGGAACCCCCTCCTCCTCCCCACCAATTCTAGCAACATTTGAGCTGACTGTGCAACATCTCTATCTCTAATGGAGGTGTCAGTGTCAGTATGGTTAATAAAACACTGTAGTATTTACAATAAATGACTATAGTATATTCTGGTGTGGTGAAGTAAACTGAGACGTTGGTTTTTCAGGACTTTCAGCTGGGGTGTGTGAAAGTTTCAGCTGTGATAATATGATAATTGTTGCATCATCAGTGTCACTCACTGCACAAAACAAACAAAAGCCTGTCTTAAGAGTCTGACAGCATGATGAAGCGCATAAGAACGCAGATATAATGAGACAATAATTACTGTTATCAAACACGTTACCAACATACCACTGTCTGTGTGTGTGTGTGTGTGTGTGTATGTGTGTGTGAATAAGTGTGGATATATGAGTCTATGTCTCTATTCAGTTTGTGTGCATGTGTTTGAGTGTACATATTTGTTGTTACGGTGTGTGTGTGTTACTCACTAAGTGTCCTGGTGAAGGCGACTGTGAGTCTTTGAGTGCCACTGATCCTGGAACATCCAGAAGAGGCCACTTCATCTGCAGATACTGTAACACACAACCACAGGACACAGTTTACACACCAATACAGCATCTTTTTTCAAACACGAACAAACACATACACACTCCCACCCACTTTCCCTCGTGAAGCAAATACGGAAGTAACTGAAACTGCAATTCATGGACATCCTGCTAGTCCTGGCTCCATATAGAGCAGATTTCTATTGAGCCCACTGCTAACAGGCCAACTTTACAGCAGAATAAAGGTGTTTACAGCCTGGTACAAAGAACGATTTTGGTTCATATAGCTAATATTACCCTTCATGACAACTGTGAGGGGGGTGAATTTATTTATAACTCATCCATTTCCTTTATATTAGGTTATATTAAGTTTGCATAATTAAGGGCGTGGCCACTTGAGTGACAGTTAGGTCTCGCTGGTCGCCGTCGCTTCACTGATTCCGGCTGATTAGCCGCTGAACTCTGCATATACATCGTATTTTTGTGTTGTTTTATGCGGCTTTACACAGTCAGCTGCCTTTTGGAATTATTTCCTACAATTATCAGATGATATGGCATGCTGTGTGCACTTCATTGTGCTCACAAACCATTCACATGGCCTCCATTTCCAAGATGAGTGAAATTATATACCTATATACCATCTCTATAAATGCATTTGTTTTATTTAAGATCATTTATAATGTTTTTTAGACCTGTAATACACTCCAGAATCTGACAGACTGATTAGCTGTAGGCTCTAGAACAGTCAGCTGAAGCGTTGTCATACAGTGTTATTCTGGATTTTATCAATAGCCTTGCATTTACTAACACAGACTATATCTGAAGTGTTTGGAAGTGATTCGCACTTTCCTCCTGTAGAAAAACATCACAATGTAATGTTGTGTGTATTTATGTAGCGTATTTATCGTGTATGGCCATACACCCAAATCGCTTCACAATCATAAGGGGGGTCTCTTCACACCACCACCAGTGTGTAGCATCCACTTGGAAGATGCGACGGCAGCCACAGGACAACGGCGCCAGTGCGCTCACCACACACCAGCTATTGGTGGAGTGAAGAGACAGTGATAGAGCCAATTCAGTGGATGGGGATGATTGGGAGGCCATGATGGGTAAGGGAATTTAGCCAGAACACCGGTGTTACACCCCTACTCTTTATGAGAAGTGCCATGGGATTTTTAATCAGAACCTCAGCTTAACATCTCATCTTAAAGACGGCGCTCACTGAGCAGTATAGAGGTCCCTTCACTATACTGGGGCATTAGGTCTCACACAGACCACAGGTCGAGCGCCCCCTGCTGGCCTCACTAACACCACTTTTAACAGCAACCTAGTGTTCCCATGTGGTCTCCCATCCAGGTACTGACCAGGCTCAGCCCTGCTTAGCTTCAGTGAGTAACCGCTCTAGGGCTGCAGGGTGATTTGGCTGTCATAAGAGCAATATTTAGTGGCTCAGTGTATTACAGCAGTGTTTTTAAAAGTCTAAACACTTTATTGATATAGTGTACCACCAAACACACGTGGTCAGAACACAAACGAGTCACAGGTAATGAAGTATTAAGCGTTTCTCCCAAAGAAAAGCTCGTCTAAGCAAAATGCAAGCAGGCGTCTGTAGCTCCGCCTCTTTGCCCTTGTTTGGTATCCCCTCGGTCGGTGCGATGACACCATAGACTGTAAAAGATATGGACGTAGTATCCGTGACGTCACCCATAGGTAGGCCCACACGGAATCTGCGCGCGCAGATTTCCGCAGATTTTCTGCCGATTTTCCGCAGATTTCCGCCGATTTTTAGCCCATCATTAACTCTGTTTATTTACTTAAAGTTAACTATTTACAGTTAATCTAATTGGATTTGCATTTTAAACATTAAATACAAGTTAAAAAGATATTATTTTTTATTTAACATATTAAGGTCTTAGTTATGATACTCCCAAAATAATTCCGCAGAAATCCGCAGATTTTTACCAAAATTCTCCGCAGAAATAGCAAAAAACGTCCGCAGATTCCGTCTGGCCCTGCCCATAGGTTTCTGAACACTGCAAAAGAAGCCACAAGTAGGCGCGGCCAACCGTCGCCATTTTGTTAGCGCGTCATCGCACCGAACGCGGCATACCAAATAAGGGCAAAGAGGCGGAGAGTGAGCAGAGTTACAGACGCATGCTTGATTCTCAGCCTTTTGCTTAGACCTGGATTAAAACAGATTTATTACTTTGGGAGAACGCTTAATACTTCATTACCTGTGACTCGTTTGTGTTCTGACCACATGTGCTTGGTTGTACACTATATCAATAAAGTGTTTAGACTTTTAAAAACACTGTTGTAACACATTGAGCCACTAAACATTGTTCTTATGACGTTTTTCGACAGGAGGAAAACGCGAATTACTATCAAACACTTCAGATATAGTCTGTGTTAGTAAATGCAAGGCTGTTTATAAAATCCAGCACTAACACTGTATGACAACGCTTCAGATGACTGTTTTATAGCCTACAGCTAATCAATCTGTCAGATTCTGGAGTGCATTACTGGTCTAAAGAACATTTAAATGATAAATGATCTTAAATAAAACAAATACATTTATAGAGATGGTATAGAAGTATATCATTTCACTCACCTGTGAAATGAAGGCAACTTGAACGGTTTGTAAGCACAATTAAGTCCACACAGCATGCCATATCATCTGATAATTGCAGGAAATAATTCCAAAAGGCAAATGAAGGTGTAAAGAAACATTAAACAAAACAAATACACGATTTATTTGCCGAGCTCAGCGGCTAATTAGCCAGAATCAGCTGAGGTGACGAGACAGCGAGCAGCGAGGGCTAGCTGTCACTCAAGTGGCCACGCCCTTAATTATGCAAACTTAATATAACCTAATAAAAACGAAACGGATGAGTTATAAAAAAATTCACCCCCCTCAGAGTTGTCATGAAGGGTAATCATGGCTATATGCACCAAAGCCATCGTTTGTACCAGGCTGTAAACATGTTTTATCAGCTGTAAAAATGGCCAATTTACCAATGCAGAAAGAAAGCCCTTGGACTTCATGGAGCCAGCCCCCCAAGGCGAGTCGATGAATTGCAGTTTTAGTTACTTCCGTATTGGCTTCCCGAGGGAGAGCGGGAGGTTGCCGCTTGGATGACACGTGAACAAAATGGCGACGCCTACTTGTAGCTTCCTTTGCGCTCTTCAGAAACCTATGGGTGACGTCATGAATACTACGCCCATATCTTTTACAGTCTATGGTTCAGTCAGACCTGTTGACAATGGCAGCTTTTAAAAGTGTGTGTGTGTGTGTGTGTGTCTAGACAGGTTGTGCTGATGACTAATGGTGGATGAAGGAGTGAAACAAACGTGGAGCTGAAGAGAGACTCCACAGAATCCTCCAGCATGAGATCTGCCTCTCTGAGGGTCATAAATCAGCCTAGAGTCCATCTCCTGGCAGAAACCGGTGTGTGTGTGTGTGTGTGTGTGTGTGTGTGTGTGGCAGAGCTAGAGTGAGAGTGTGAAATCTGTATTTGTTGGAGAATGTGTTCATCCACCAGCCCAGCTGTGAGTGTCTGTCGAGGGACACTGTGTGTGTGTGTGTGAGTTTGAGTGCCTGTATGTGTGTGAGAAAGAGAGAAAGTTTGCGTGAGTTAATGTATGTGTGTGCGTGTGTGAGTTGGTGTGTGTGTATCGGAGTTAGTGTGTCTGAAAGTTTGTGTGTGTATGTGTTTGTGAGTGTGTGCATGTGTGTGAGTGCGAGTGAGTGTATGTGTATCTGAGTTAGTGTGTGTGAGAGAGTGTGTATGTGTGTGCGCGTATCCATATGTGCAAGTGTCTGTGTGTGTGTGTGTGTGTATGTATGTGCGAGTGTCTATGTGTGTGTGTGTGTATGCATGTGCAAGTGTGTGTGTGTATGCTTGTGTGTATGCACGTATGTGTAAGTTTATGTATGTATGTATGTGCGAGTGTCTGTGTGTGTATGTCTATGTATGTGCGAGTGTCTGTGTGTGTGTGTGTGTGTTTGTGTATGTGTGTGTATGCATATTTGCAAATGTGTGTGTGTGTGTGTATGCGCGTATGTGTGTCTATGTATGTATGTATGTATGTATGTATGTGCGGGTGTCTGTGTGTGTATGTCTATGTATGTGCAAGTGTGTGTGTGTGTTTGTGTGTGTGTATGTCTATGTATGTGCGAGTGTATGTGCGAGTGTCTGTGTGTGTTTATGCATGTGTATGTAAGTATGTGTATGTCTGTATGTGCGAGTGTCTGTGTGTGTGTGTGTGTGTGCGTGTGTGTATATCTATGTATGTGCGAGTGTATGTGCGAGTGTCTGTGTGTGTGTGTATGCATATGTGTATGTGCGTATGTGTATGTCTATGTATGCATGTATGTGCGAGTGTCTGTGTGTGTGTGTCTATGTATATGCGAGTGTCTGTGTGTGTGTCTGTGTGTGTGTATGCATATGTGCAAGTGTATGTGTGTGCATATGTGCATGTGCGTATGTGTATGTGTGAGTGTCTGTGTGTGTGTATGCATATGTGTATGTGCGAATGTCTATGTGCGTATGCATTTGTTCGAGTGCCTGTGTGTGTGTGTATGTATGTATGTGCGAGTGTATGCGCAAGTGTCTGTGTGTGTCTTTGTGTATGTATATATGTATGTGCGCGTGTGTGTGCGTGCATGTGTGTATTATTGTATGTGCGAGTGCTTTTTTGTATATGCGTGTGTGTGTATGTCTATGTATGTATGTGCGAGTGTCTATATCTGTGTGTGTGTGTGTAGAACAGCTGAGAGGAAATCCCATGGAGAGAGGTGGGAAAACCGGACCGTGGTAAACACACAGTGTCGTCCCAGTGCTCCAGCGAACAGCCCTGCACTTTTGACCTGCGCCTGAATCCCTGCAGGAGTAAACCGCGTCCCGCTCGATTCGTGTGGCGTGTGTGTGTGTCAAACGGGTGCGCTGATATCCACACACACACACTTGGTTTGAGTGCGTGCACAGGTTGTGTTCAGATCTCCTGGTTCTGCTCCATTTGCTCTTATGGTGAAGCTGAAGTCTCGGTGGAGTCCGGCTCAGACATCTGCTCTGTGGATCAGCTCTTTAACTGCCGGATGCAGCAGATCTACATGTGCAGGATTCCTCAAGAATGTCCTATTCATTACAGCAGCTGATGTTCACATGCATTAAAGACAGCAGGAGATCAAAACTGAGCCCGATCGCTCTCTGAATGCACAATACTGATGCTGGAGGTACTGGGCAAACACCCCGAGGGTGATAATAGATGTTACAAGTACACAGAAGCAGCAGGTAAAACACTGACGTATACCTGACACACACTGAAGACTGAGAACTGAAAAAGCATTAGCATTTGATAGATTCATAAAACCTGGTCATTTTAAATGCATGATTGTTTTAAAGGGCAGCATTTCCAAATATGCAACACAAGTAAAATAAATACAGGCAGTGCAGAATTATTAGGCAAAGGAGTATTTTGAGCACATCATCCTCTTTATGCATGTTGTCTTACTCCAAGCTGTATAGGCTGGAAAGCCTACTACCAATTAAGCATATTAGGTGATGTGCATCTCTGTAATGAGAAGGGGTGTGGTCTAATGACATCAACACCCTATATCAGGTGTGCATAATTATTAGGCAACTTCCTTTCCTTTGGCAAAATGGGTCAAAAGAAGGACTTGACAGGCTCCGAAAAGTCAAAAATAGTGAGATATCTTGCAGAGGGATGCAACACTCTTAAAATTGCCAAGCTTCTGAAGCGTGATCATCCAACAATCAAGCGTTTCATTCAAAATAGTCAACAGGGTCGCAAGAAGCGTCTGGAAAAACCAAGGCGCAAAATAACTGCCCATGAACTGAGAAAAGTCAAGCGTGCAGCTGCCAAGATGCCACTTGCCACCAGTTTTGCCATATTTCAGAGCTGCAACATCACTGGAGTGCCCAAAAGCACAAGGTGTGCAATACTCAGAGACATGGCCAAGGTAAGAAAGGCTGAAAAACCCCCACCACTGAACAAGACACACAAGCTGAAACGTCAAGACTGGGCCAAGAAACATCTCAAGACTGATTTTTCTAAGGTTTTATGGACTGATGAAATGAGAGTGAGTCTTGATGGGCCCGTGGCTGGATCGGTAAGGGCAGAGAGCTCCAGTCCGACTCAGACGCCAGCAAGGTGGAGGTGGAGTACTGGTTTGGGCTGGTATCATCAAAGATGAGCTTGTGGGGCCTTTTCGGGTTGAGGATGGAGTCAAGCTCAACTCCCAGTCCTACTGCCAGTTTCTGGAAGACACCTTCAAGCAGTGGTACAGGAAGAAGTCTGCATCCTTCAAGAAAAACATGATTTTCATGCAGGACAATGCTCCATCACACGCTTCCAAGTACTCCACAGCGTGGCTGGCAAGAAAGGGTCTAAAAGAAGAAAAACTAATGACATGGCCTCCTTGTTCACCTGAGATGAACCCCATAGAGAACCTGTGGTCCATCATCAAATGTGAGATTTACAAGGAGGGAAAACAGTACACCTCTCTGAACAGTGTCTGGGAGGCTGTGGTTGCTGCTGCACGCAATGTTGATGGTGAACAGATCAAAACACTGACAGAATCCATGGATGGCAGGCTTTTGAGTGTCCTTGCAAAGAAAGGTGGCTATATTGGTCACTGATTTGTTTTTGTTTTGTTTTTGAATGTCAGAAATGTATATTTGTGAATGTGAGATGTTATATTGGTTTCACTGGTGAAAATAAATCATTGAAATGGGGATATATTTGTGTTTTGTTAAGTTGCCTAATAATTCTGCACAGTAATAGTCACCTGCACACACAGATATCCTCCTAAAATAGCTCAAACTAAAAACAAACTAAAAACTACTTCCAAAAATATTCAGCTTTGATATTAATGAGTTTTTTGGGTTCATTGAGAACATGGTTGTTGTTCAATAATAACATTAATCCTCAAAAATACAACTTGCCTAATAATTCTGCACTCCCTGTAGTTAAAAACATCAACTGTATATTACAAGCCATTCTGAAGTCAAAGTTTTTAGGACAAACATTTACACAAATCTATATGCAAAATGGACAGACACACACACACACTAGTCATCATGAACAACACTGATTGGATGACGGCCTCTGCAAATCAAACCAATTGTGTTCCTCCTCAATGTTTATTGGCCAATTATCCCTATTGTTTGTGCAATCAGCATCTGACTTGGTCAAACTCTCCAGTCCAGCTGCCCTGACTCCAGCTCAAACAAACAGCCGTTACGTCGTTTAATAAATATAATAACTGGATTCAATTAATGCCAAACTCTTTGATGACTGCTGCTGATCCAGCCAAAACACGCTAGCTTCCCCCGCGCGCCGCTAATGAACGCTCCACTTTAACATCCTCGACCTTGCTTTCATAGCGTTCGTAGGAAGGAAGTTTACACGGCTACGGTTAAAAATGGAAAAGACATTACAGCACAAAGGAAGAGGGGAGGGAGCGCAGCGACAGAGAGAGAGAACACACACTTTCAGGAATGAGTTCTGTCTGAACAGGCCAAGGGTATTGTTTCCTGACAGCTGGGCGACTCGGGCCCCTCAGTCCCATCCTAAACAGAGGAAACTCATGGGGTGGACATCAGTCATCTCACACTGCTATCCCCCACCACACACACACACACACACACACACACACACACACACATTATGTATATGTATACAACACTCACACAACACTCTTACGCAAAAACACACACACACACAACCAACACTCACACAACACTCTTACACAAAAACGCACACACACATAACCAACACACACAACACTCTTACACAAAAATGCGCACACACATAACCAACACACACAACACTCTTACACAAAAACGCACACACACATAACCAACACACACAACACACTTAGACAAAAACGCGCACACACATAACCAACACACACAACACTCTTGCGCACACACATAACCAACACTCACACAACACTCTTACACAAAAAACGCACACACACATAACCAACACTCACACAACACTCTTACACAAAAATGCGCACACACATAACCAACACTCACACAACACTCTTACACAAAAATGCGCACACACATAACAAACACTCACACAACACTCTTACACAAAAACGCACACACACATAACAAACACTCACACAACACTCTTACACAAAAACGCACACACACATAACCAACACACACAACACACTTAGACAAAAACGCGCACACACATAACCAACACACACAACACTCTTGCGCACACACATAACCAACACTCACGCAACACTCTTACACAAAAAACGCACACACACATAACCAACACTCACACAACACTCTTACACAAAAATGCGCACACACATAACAAACACTCACACAACACTCTTACACAAAAACGCGCACACACATAACCAACACACACAACACACTTAGACAAAAACGCGCACACACATAACCAACACACACAACACTTACACAAAAACGCACGCACACATAACCACTTACACAAAAACGCACACACATAACCAACACACACAACACTCTTACACAAAAACGCGCACACACATAACCAACACCAGTGTTGGGGAGTAACGGAATACATGAACCGGCGGTACGTATTTAGAATACTATTCTTGAGTAACTGTATTCCGTTACAGTTACTATTTTTAAACAGGGTATTTAGAATACAGTTACTTTCCTAATACCATTGGAATACTTCGGGCGATGCGTGTCTGGCCCATAACAATATTACTAAATTGCCGCCGAAACCACTCCGAGTCCTGACTGGAGTATGGAGATGGGGGCGCGCGAACCCGCGGACTGTTGAGCGGGGAGGTTGCGCGCAAACCATAGGCGCATGCACCAGGGTACAAGCCGGACTGTACCAAAGTGCTGCGAACTGAAGAGCGGGGAGGGTGAGATGGGGGCGCGCGAACTGAAGAGCACGCGCACATGCACCAGGTTTCAGGCCAGACTGAACCAAAGTGCTGAGGGGGTGGAATTCCGGGAGTTTTCGGGGAGACAGAACAATACGGGAGATGGGTCTGAAATACGGGAGACTCCCGGGAAAAACGGGAGTGTTGGCAGGTATGCTCAAAGCCCTCTTCATCAAGTACTCCTGTGACTCTTCAGCCAGGGAGGACTTATTTTTACTCCTCATGGCAACAGAATGACAGATAAGCACTTCGAAATGTCTCTATTGCTGCGCTACAACCGCCTTTACTTGTCTGTTGATTAGGAAAGCATAGGTAGTGTTACGGTCCGTTGCAGGGTTCAGAGGGGGGAAAACAAAGAGCGGATCCAAACACAGCATTTAAGATTTAATGAAAAAACTATAACAAAACAGGAAACCTAAAACAGGGCAACACAAACCAGGAACAACCGGACATCATATGAGTAACGCAAAATACAACAGACAACGAGAGGGGCACACAAACTGAAATATATAGTCCTGATAATGAGTGTCAAATGAGCCGCAGCTGTGTGTGTGTGTGTGTGTGTGAGAGAGAGAGAGTGTCTTGATGACGGTCAGCTGGAGCAGGTGAGTGTGTGTGTGTGTGTGTGTGTGTGTGTGTGTGTGTGTGTGTGTGTGTGTGTGTGTGTGTGTGTGTGTGTGTGTGTGTGTGTGTGTGTGTGTGTGGCGTGACTGAATATGTTGTCCATGTGAGGCAGGATTTGTTGTTAAGTGAATGTGAGTCTGTATACCAGCGATCTCTGGTTGAAGCTCGCTGGTGACCGTGATATTTAGGTACTGTAGATAGGTGGCTACTGGCTAATATGTTTGACATAAAACAAAACTTGTTCATTTTGATGTTTACATTTTTGTAAAGCAAACACATTTTGCATTCTTCTAATTTTTGCAATATTGTTCTTAGGTGAGAAGTTTTTATAATAGACATTAAAATGTTGGATAGAACCTGTTACATTACCTTGGTTTTACATAAACTATTTTGAAGTTTTTCTTTTCTTGTATACCTGATATTTTTCTGTGCAGACTGTCAAATACAAAGGGTAAGCAAAATGCATATTATATACATATATTGTATATTACAGACAGTAATGCTGTCTATGTTCAAGCACTTTTTATCTTTATTACAGAAACAGAAATTGAATTTGTTGACACTTTGATAAATAAACATTATTCAATAAACATAATTATATTGTTTTATTTATTTTTCCCTGTCAGTCAATAATGTTTAGCATTAGAGGCCCTTTTCTTGCAGAAATTGCTACCAACGCATAGTGTGACATTTAATAGACTTGAAGGCTGTTTTCAAGGGGAAGTATTCCAAGTATTCCAAGTATTTAGAATACAGTACCAGGATTAAGCAAAGTAACGGAATACGTTACAAAATACATTTTAAAGCAGGTATTCTGTATTCTGTAACTAAATACATTTACAAAGTATTCTCCCCAACACTGACCAACACACACAACACTCTTACACAAAAAGGCGCACACACATAACCAACACTCACACAACACTCTTACACAAAAACATGCACACACATAAACACACACACACACACACACACACAACCAACACTTACCCAACACACTTGCATACACATGCACAAAAAAAAAATCTGACACAACACAAACACACGCATGCACACATTAAACACAAAAACACACTCATACATGGATACACACACACACACACACACACACATTTTATATTTACATACAAAAAAATGCACAAATGCGCGCGCACACACAGCCAACACGTAACCCAACACACTCACATACACACAAAAACGCACACACATAACCAACACTCACACAAAACTGCACACACACATATATATACACACACACGCACACACACAACCAACACATAACCCAACACACTCGCACACACACACATGCACAGAAAAAAACTCAGACACTCAATTTGCCAATTACTGTTTACAGTGGACTCCAGGAGCTGTGCTAATGTGTTGCAGGAGCTGTGGAGCTGCTCTTAAACACAGCAAGACAGAGCTGGACAAGGAGAAGATGATGATGAACGAAAAAGAGGAGCATGGAAGAAGAAAGAAGAGCGAATGACAAGGAGAAGATGAAGCACAGGAGAAGAAGAAGAAGAAAAACGGAGAAGAAAAAGACGGAGAAGCTCTGCAAGGACACTTCTGAAACGCTAGCTGGCAGCAGGTTATGTTCCTCTGTGTAGAGTTTCTTTGCGGGCGTTTTGTTTTTTCTGAACGCTACCTTCATTTACCAGTAGCTAAAACTCGCTCATTCAGAGGCGGGAACCGGCAGACGTGCAACAACTTTAATCAAAAGGTAAACACAAAACAACTCCATCTGAGCTCCTTCATGCAACTCGACGCTTGTAAACACTCGCTCCATCGGGCTCGCGGCTCTCAGCAACATCCACACTCGGCACAGCTACCAAACTGACCAATCTCAGAGCTTGCGCTTGGCGTCGTTGCGACGTGTAGTTACATTTTTTAAGAGGTGCGCGAGAAGAAGCAGAACAAAGGGAGAAGAACGAAAAAGGAAGGAAGAAGAAGGCTGAATAAGAGAAGGAAAAGAAGAACAGAGGAGGAAGAAGAGCGAATAATAACAAGGAAAAGATGAAGAAAAAAGAAGAGTGATTGATAAGGAGAAGAACTCAAAGAAAAGCAAAGGAGGAGGTAGAAGAGGGAATGATAAGGAGAAGAAGATGAACAAAAAGAGCAAGGAGAAGCAGAATGAAGGAAAAGAATAAAGAATGAAAAAAGAAGAGTGAATGATAAAAAGGAGAAGAAATAGATGAGCAAAGGAGGTCGAAGAGCAAATGATAAGGAGAAGAAGATGAACAAAGATAAGCGAAGGAGAAGCGGAACGAAGAAGGGAGAAGAACAAAAAAAGGGCGAATAAGGAGAAGAAAAAGAAGAACGGAGGAGGAAGAAAAGCGATCGATAAGGAGAAAAAGAAAAATAAGATGGGAGAGGAAGCAAAAGGAGAAGGAGAAGATGAACAAAAAAGAAGAGCGAAGGAGAAGAAGCAGAACAAGGAAAGGAAAAGAATGAAAAAGAAGAATGAAGGAAGAGTGAATAATAAAAAGGAGAAGAAAAAGAAGAGCAAAGGAAGAAGAACGAATGATAAGGAGAAGAAGAACAAAGAAGAGTGAAGGAGGAGAAGCAGAATGAAGAAGAGCGATTGATAAGGAGGGAAAAAAAATGAACAAAAAAGGGAGAAGAATGAACGAATGAAAAAGACGAATGTGGTTCTTCCGCTACTGGGAAAGCCGGAAATGTGAACATGGCCTGGATTAAATGCTAACTGTGCCTAAACAAACTTTCTCTGTCGTCAGATTGAAAACTAGGCCTTTCTCATGCGTCCTCCTCCAGCTATCTGATCCATTTCTCTAATTGTCTTCCAGCTCGGAGCGAACATCAGTCGAGCGTCTCCTAATGAGAGCCAGAACACAGATGCCACAAAAGGTGGCGCGAGTTTTTTTTCCAGGGGAACGCCAAGCACCGGGCCCTTTGGTTTGCTGAACAGAGAGAATCCGGCATATGCTCGAGGGCCTGCGAGGTGCCAGCGCCACGGTCCAATTGTTCGACTCTTTCATGGAGATTTCGGGGGGGAACGGAGGCTTTGTCAGCTCGCGGGAGACTGGCAGGGATGCTGAGAGGCAGATGTGAGGGACATTTGTTACTGAGGGAGAGCGCAGCGTCTGCCAGCAGCACCCGAATAGCAGCGGCCGGCCTG
Organism: Danio kyathit; assembly: GCA_903798195.1. Lineage (NCBI taxonomy): Eukaryota > Metazoa > Chordata > Actinopteri > Cypriniformes > Danionidae > Danio > Danio kyathit. The sequence goes on from LR812526.1 coordinate 64,636,237, forward strand.
ACAAACTCACAGCTCCACCGCGGAGGGAATGAGGAGCTGACACGCTTTCAGGCGCCCGCTCCAGATCTGTGCCACAAGTTTTGAGGATGGAAAGTTCAGTCTAAAAGCCTGGGTGATGATGAAAATGATTTAAGCTTTACTTCATTCATTCATTCATTCATTCATTTTCCTTCGGCTTAGTCCCTTATTCATCAGGAGCGGAATGAACCGCCAACTATTCCAGCATACGTTTTACACAGCGAATGCCCTTCCAGCTGCAACCCAGTATTGGGAAACACCCACACACACACTCACATACACTACGGCCAGTTTAGTTCATCAATCCCCTACAGCGCATGTGTTTGGACTGTGGGGGAAACCGGAGCAAACCCACACCAACACGGGGAGAACATGCAAACTCCACATAAAAACACCAAATGACCCAGCTAGGACTCAAACCAGCGACCTTCTTGCTATGAGGCGACAGTGCCACCCAAGGCACAATATGTATGATTTTTTTTATTAAGATATCTATAAACCACTAGAACAGGGGTGTCCAAACTCGGTCCTGGAGGGCCGGTGTCCTGGAGAGTTTAGCTCCAACCCTAATCAAACACACCTGAACCAGCTAATTAAGCTCTTACTAGATATACTAGAAACTTCCTGGCCGGTGTGTTGAAGCAAGTTGGAGCTAAACTATGCAGGACACCGGCCCTCCAGGACCGAGTTTGGACACCCCTGCACTAGAACATATTTATACACATAGCTAGGCCTGTATATAGTCTTTATTCGTGCTGTCCAACAAATTATCGCGTTTAAAAAAAGTTTGTACACATGGATGTATTAAATTACACGCCGCCTTTTCTTCCGATTTTCAGCCAGTTTCTTTAACTTTCCCCCGTTTATGAGCAAAAACTTTTGAATGTCTATAAAAGCTGTTCAGCGTTTCTTATTTTGGCCGATTTAAATGATTATAAACACCATAAAACAGAAACATTTTGATGTTCTGATAGCGATTCCTATGTAGAAGGATCACTTCCTGCCCTCCATCTGAATTCGTCATCGATGACGTCATGTGCAAACAACCTATAAATAATTAAATACAATTAACCTTTGTTAAAGTTGCAAAATGTATCAATTTTGTGCTCAAATGGTTTAATCTCGCTTAAAATCGTAGTCACATGCCTTTCATAATACACACAATTAAATGAATCACACTATTACGCTGTAAACACTTATAAATATTATTAATTAACAGCGAGTACGTTTACACCAATAATTCGATTTAATGCGGTTAAGACAATACTCTAATTAAGAGCTTACCATGTAAACAGCGATTTTTGATTAATCCGATTAAGGTCATAATCGAACTAAAGAGAAATCGAATTAAGACATGTGGAGTATGTCGATTTTAGTCGCATTATTGAAGTGCAGTGCAGACATGTAAACACCTTAATCCAACTATTACTGTCATGAAGGACTTTTCGCCGCTTTTTGCGACAGTATAGTCCACACACACACATACACACACACACATGGCTGTTTGACACTTTGTGCAGACCACAGACACCTGCATCGTGAAACATGGAGGTTTTTTACTTCCATTCAGCGTGCGGTATGAACTTCCATTAAAACAACTTCACTCTTCCAGCAGTTCATAGTTGCATCCAATATCTCGTTTGTCACGGGGGGCATGCATGAAATGTTCCCGAATAAAAGTGAAACTGCCAAACTGCAGTTAAAGGGCCACGAAACCCCCTGTCTCAGTAGGGTGTTTTCACACCTCTGTTTTGAAAAAAGTCAGGAAAGTTGGGCGTGTCCAGCTCTGGGAGTGTGGGAGTGTCGGGGGAGGGAAAGAGGGTAGGATTTGCATAAAAGGGAGTTTCCATTTGGCCACGCGCTGATTTCACAGGCAAAACAAACATACAGAGGCTGATTTGATACCGCACGGCGAATGAGAGAAAAAAAATCCTCCGCATTTCTCTGTAACTTATGTACTCGGTAGGTAGCGTCAGAAAGCCGTGTGTGTATAGACTATCCTGTCACAGCGAAAATCCTGCACGACGGGAATAGTTTGTGTTTACATGTTTACACTCGGAGAGCAGCATTTACAGTGGATCTTTCAGTGTATAATATTGTACTGTAATATTGCAGTGATATTAACATACTGTAAACTTAGTTACTAAATCATTTTGACTATGGTATATCTTTAAAAACTGAAAGAGCTCTGCTGACCACGAACTAACTTTGCAATCTGGGTAAAACAAAGGGCACTGCACTGCAAACACACTTACCAAATCTGTAGAGAGACAATCAAACTGGAGCAAACTGGAGCAAACTTTTTATTAAAAGGAGACGAGCGGCAAATCCGGATTTCATCATTTCCAGATGCGAAAAGCTCTCGGGTAAAAAAATGTTCCTTGCAAACGCATTTCTGTCGCGTGCACTGTAATCCACACGCGAGTCCAGCAGCTCTCTCATAGAGAGAAAATGAAAACAAAACCTTCGTTGAAGCACAACAATAAACGCAACACCGACGACTCGTGTCTCCAAATTCTTGTTCTTTCACTTGTTTTGGCAACACAACGTGGCGTCTCTCTCTCTGCCGTCTGAACGCTGTAAACAATCTCCGGAGTTATCATGCATATTAATGAAGTTTCACGTCATACACAATAGAGCGCGCTGATTGGTTTGAAGCACGTCTTTGTCATGAATTAATGCAGCACACTCACATACGTCAGAATGTCCGCGAAAAGACAGAGAGCCAGTCTCCAGGCTGGATTTACACCTAAGTATCTCATGGCCGTGACGTAGCTTCAAAAATTCGTTTCAAACCGGAAAAACCAATTTGCTCAAAATAACGCAAAAACAACCAATTTTCACTTTTTAGTGCAATATATGTGTCCTAATAGTGTTTATAGCAGCGTGGGACACAGATATGACTGTCAACAGCTCAAAAAATGTGTTTTGGTGTTTCGTGACCCTTTAAAGTCCAGAAATTAAAAATGAAACACCCGAAATTACATGAAACTCCGGAGGAAATGTGGATAGCGTGGTGACGCGATGACATTGATCATGTTATATGTGCTATAACATGTAAAAGGGATCATGAAAGGAACATTCAAAAAGCAACTCATGTAAACGTCTTAATCTTATTAAGGCAAATAATTCGATTACTGATGTCCTTGTAAACGTAGTCAACGTATTTTGTGATTTGTTTATTTTGAAGTGTTGTGTTTATTTACGGTTGTAAATTACATTATAGGATGTTGATCTCTGGCCATTTTTGATGTTGAAAGTTCAACTCTACAGTTAAACAAAGTGACTTTTATTGACATTTTAGTCGTTTGAAATAATAAGATATAAGAAATAATATATAGAGAAATAAGTCTGTAAAATAACAATGTGCTGCCAGTTTATTAAAAGGTGTTTGTAGCGTAATGGCCCGTTTCCACTGAGTGGTACGGTATGCTTTTAAGGCCGTTTCCACTGTCAAAACTTACCAAAAAGCGAACCGAACCGTACCACTTTTTGGATACCCGTTCCAAAGGGTACCTAGCACAACAAAAGGGTACCAAAAGGCAGAGCAAGATGTGCAGCTGAACGCTATTGGTTTACATAAATACGTCACTCGCTCATGCAACAAGCCAGGAGAATGAAAACAAAGGAAGCGCCATTTTTATATACACAGCCGAGACATTACACCGTAATAATATATACATATAATAACAAGCCATGGTCGACCCGAGCTCTTACAAACCTTGTCGTCATCTTGATGAACAGCCACAAAGCCAAGAAGAACAGAATCTACCCTGTGTCCTGTTGTTGTTTATAAGGCTGTCTAAAGCGTGAGCGGTTTGGCTTTCTTGCTTGCTTTCGCTGTACGTCTATATTTGAAATAACAAACTTCTTGAGCTGATGATAATAACGTGCGTGTGATTACTGAAGTGCTTCTAACATCCGATCCTTTCAGAAACGGACAAACGCGAGAGTGAAGCGCGAAAAAACAAAGGAGAAACCGGAAAAAAAACAAAGGAGCAAATGATTCGTTCAGCAACCTTAAACATGAACAAACTGCCATGTTTAACTATTATCATCACCACCTTTTAGACTATTATGAACTCAGAATGACTCTCTAACAGAGGTTACATGTGCTGGTGAAGCTTACAGATGCAGATGAGAGGTTTGCTCTGACTGTGGGCTATATGTTGCGTGTTGTTTTGAACCCATATAAGGACTAAATGTATGCTGTGTGTAGTTTTCCTGTAATTGGTAACATATTGGAGACTGTAAGGGTCTGTATGTGTTCATTTATTTATTTATTTTATATAATCGCAGACGTTACAGGCTATTTCTCACTATCATTGATCTGCAGTTATAATCAAATTATGTTCATAGAAAGGTTAGTAATGAACATTTATACACAAGTATTTATGTGTGTAAAGCATCTGTTATGTAGAAAGTGCTTCTCATATGATATGTGAATGACCTGTACAGCTTTACTGTGACTTTTCCTTGAGCGAGAATGACGTCGACTGAAACTTTCTGTTGTACACCATGCCCACCATTGGTACCCTTTTGGCAGTGGAGACATAAGCCTGATAAAGATGACTCGTACAGTACCACTCAGTGGAAACGGGCTATAATATACAACACCAACCCAGACAATGTAGCACTACAAACTAATACAAATGTTCAGAAAAGTCATTTTTTTCAGACTTTTCAAGATTAAAAGTCGTTGGCAGAACGATCAAGCTCCCATAATGCAATTCAAAAGCAGAAATAAACAGAGAATAAAATAAAAACATGCATCACAAAATCCAGACAGCTAATTTACAGTGTACTTTATTGTAACTGTAGTTCCTGGTTAATTATAATCCTAACTTGATACTGCAAGATCCATGCTGAAACAGTACATCTATATTTTATCATGCATTAAAGTGACACACACACACTCACAGCGAGTCCCCGCCAATCACCCAGTGTGTGGTCTGTATGCATTCAGGACCCCCCAATGAAGCCAATGAGCCTCCCTGTGGCCGCTGTGTTAAAGTGTTAATCACATCTCTGCATCTGAACAACCCAGGGCTGATAACACACACAGACACACACACACACCCATTGTCAGAGCACGCCATCAGCCTAATCGCAGTCATTTACACCTACTGTTAGTCCAACCTGACCACACAATCAGCAGCTCCACAATAGAGGTGAGAGCGTCCCGCCTGCTTCAATTGTCTGCGCTGCGTTGTGAGTAATTAAACAAATTACAGAAAGCTTTCTTAAGCAAACGAGACACAATCATGCTAATTAAAGATGAACGATCAGTGAAACCGGGCGGACCTGAAGCGGATCAGACTTTGAGGAATGTCACCAAACTCCAGAGATTAAGCCGGAGTTAGCGATGATAGCGATTTGGGTGAAAGAGTCCAGGAAATCCAAGTGGTAAATAAGTGTTGGTTGGCACGCTAGCTTAAAAATAAATAAACAAAAATCAGCAGTCAAACTTGAGCAGGTTATAGATCCCCGTTTCCCTCGGTCTCTTAGGTAAACTGTGGCGCATTATGCCTAGTTCACACTACAGGATTTTAAGCATCGGCAAATCGCTGTGCAGTTCACACTACATGACTTGATTTTGTGTCTTTTAATCACTGTGGTGTTCACACTACGCGACACTACGTAAATGATCCACAAGAGGGGGGTCACACACTACATGATCTGACAACAACTCGTTCGCCAACAGTTCAGTCAAGCTACCAAACCACAGCCAATGAAATTTTGAGGGAGGAGTCGTCAGAAAAAGCTGAACACTATTGGCTGCTTGTGTGCTGATGACATCACTGACAGCGTTTCAAGCTTTCAATGGAGCATTTAAAAACATCATCAGTCAGCTGATGCATCAGCAAATCAATCACTCATCTGCAAAGTTCAAGTGGAAAGATAGTGTTTTTAATTTTTGTATTTTTATAACTCTTTGAAATAAAACTAACATCTATATATCACTCTGACGTTTCCTAAATATCTGTGTATTTCTTTCTAACATTGATATTTTTTTAAATTACAAAACAGTAAAGAACTGAGCATTTCTACCTTTAATTACCATATTGGTCAACACGACTGCATGCATGTCTGCTTCTTTTCGCTGTGACTTTATATATGCATGTATTTCTTTACCTCGCAAAATCCTGCTAAAATAAACAAAACTTTCTGATAGCAAAAACATAAATTTACTTCAGATATATCTTTCAAAACAGCATATTCTGTGCCGCGAAATAGCTCCTGATTAAAAGTGAAAATGAAAGCGAGGCTCAGACCTTTGCATGTTCTAGTATCTTAACTACATATTTATAGGCTGTATTACCAAAAACAATAATATTTTTAGAGTAATGCTGTCATAAAATATGATGACAGACATTTAAAGCTTACTTTTAATATCTAAGCTTTGAATGTAAATATGATGTAAGAAAGGTCAGAATGAGCAGTATGGTAATTCTAATAGTTACAGAATTCTAGTTCCACTGTTAATATAGCCTACTCCTGTGTCTGTGTTAACAGAATGAAGCGAGTGCATCGATGCCCATTCTGGCCAATCACAGACGTTTCTGTTCAGCTCCGGAACACACAGCCATTCAGCTCATGCTGATATGCTCTCTCATTGGCTGCAGCTCGTCACTACATCTGACCACACGTGGGGTTGAGTCGGCCGACTGCTCTGGAATATTCAGCATGCTAAATATTGGATTTCCGTCTGCGAGGTGTCGGCGACGCTTCAGCGAGCCTCTTTGACGCGTTGTTCAGTAGTTCACACATAAAGACTGCCGAGCGCCGTGCACCCGCAGATTTTTCCCCGATCACAGCCCGATCGGTCGGCGAGCTCGTTAACTTCCAAATCTGGCTCAAAATCCTGTAGTGTGAACTAGGCATTAGCGAGTCCGCTCGGCATGCAGGTATGTTTGTTTTGGCTGGGGGAGATTGTTTACTAGTGCGGCTAGACGCAACATTTCAATGAGCCTATTTATTTGTGCTTCACACTCCATAACAACTTCTGAAGCACTTTTCTTAGTCAACCCAACTAAATGTCCCAACACAGATTGCAAATTAGGATTTCACAATATATTAGGGATGATATCCGGTTTAAATGTTCACCGAAAGGTTTTATAACCGCTAACATTTTCTGTACCGTTCCCACAGTACTTACAGGCAACAGTATCAACATCAGTAAAAGACCCTCCACATCAATATCTACTGGTCAGCCCATGATTCAGGAAACAAATCACTTATAAACCAAAATTCAAGCATGCTATAGAGCTGAATAGTGCAGTGGCTTTACTTTATCTCCACAGAAAAGCAAGATCTTCAAAGATGCTGAAAAGAAATCAGCGATTTTGACACTAATGAAGACAGCAGAAGTCAATCACTTACTTTCATTATTTAGCCTGACATGTTCACCGCTCCAAAATATGTTAAATATTTCTTAAAATAAAATATATTGAGTTCAATGGGGGAAAAGTTGTTGTTTTTTGTACGCAAACATTTTAAAAGAGCATATTTTAGAGCAGTAATCACAATACTGTGATATTTTTATCCAAGGTTATCAAATCATCAGAATCTTATACCAGCCAATGCCTATGTACGGTACTGGAAAATAAAATGGGGAAAAAAAAAATATATATAATGCGACATGAATACAATTTCACCATGATGACTTGAATAGATCCGTTTGGAAAGAACTCACAATTTTATATTGATTGGGATGATTTTATTTCCTTCTTCTTTAAGCAAACACCCCTTTTATAGCTCCCCTAAAATTAAAGAGTTGAGAGTTACCATTTTTGGATCCATTCAACCAATCTCTGGGTTGGGCTGGAGCACTTTTAGCTTAGCTTAGCACAAATAACTGAATCAGATTAGACCATTAGCATCTCGCTCAAACACGTCAACCAATAAAAAAAAAAAAAAAGTCTAATATCTTTTTTTAAAGTGACACTTAATTTTTTTGAAATAGGCACATTTTACAGCCTCCTAAAATTTTAAGAGTTAAGTTTTACCATTTTTGAATCAAATCAGCCGATCTCGGTGTCTGGCTGGAGCACTTTTAGCTTAGCTTAGCATAAATAACTGAATCGGATTAGACCATTAGCATCTCACTGAAACATGTCAACCAATAAAAACAACAACAAAAAAAAGTCCCATTTCTATTTTAAAGGAACACTCCACTTTTTTTAGAAATAGGGTCACATTTTGCAGCTCCTCTAGAATTAAAGAGTTGAGTTTTACCATTATTGAATAAATTCAGCTGATCTCTGGGTCTGGCTGGAGCACTTTTAGCTTAGCTTAGCATAAATAACTGAATCGGATTAGACCATTAGAATCTCACTCAAACATGTCAACCAATAAATAGGCTCATTTTACAGCCTTCCTAGAGTTGAAGAGTTGAGTTTTACAATTTTTTGAATCCATTCTGCCGATCTCTGTGTCTGACGTGAGCACTTTTAGCTTAGCTTAACATAACATGAATAATTGAATCGGATTAGACCATAAGCGTTTCATTAAAAAATGTCAAAAAAATGAACTATACTCTCATTTCTGCATAATAAATCAATGAACGTTACTGCCAAAGCATGACTGCAGAAGCGCATTGATATTATGCAGGGCCTGAAAATAAAAGTAAAGTTCCTTGATTATTACTCCAGAATGAGAATATAGTTCCTAACCATATTAGCCAAAACAATAGCAATTTTTCATTTTCAGTCGGTCTTAGTGCACGATGTAACAACAAAACTCAAGCTTTAAATAGGAAAATTATCTCTTTTTTCATTTATTTGTTTATTTTTTTGCTTTTTTTAGCTTTAAACAGGAAAATTATCAAAAACTTATTTTTTTTTTTGCAAAGGATGCTAATGGTCTAATACAATTCAATGATTTATGCTAAGCTAAGCTAAAAGTGCTCCTGCCAGACCCATAGATCAGCTTTACCATCTGTTTCAGTACATGGTGTAGAGAAGAGTCAAGCTTTAAATAGGAAAACTATCAAAACTTTTTTTTGCGCAAGATGCTAATGGTCTAATACAATTCAATGATTTATGCTAAGCTAAGCTAAAAGTGCTCCCGCCAGACCCATAGATCAGCTTTTCCATCAGTTTCAGTACATGGTGTAGAGAAGAGTCAAGCTTTATTTAGGAAAATTATCAAAACTTTTTTTTTGCACGAGAGGCTAATGGTCTAATACAATTTAACGATTTATGCTAAGCTAAGTTAAAAGTGCTCCCGCCAGACCCATAGATCAGCTTTTCCATAAGTTTCAGTACATGGTGTAGAGAAGAGTCAAGCTTTAAATAGAAAAATATTAAAACTTTTTTTTTTTTTTGTGCGAGATGCTAATGGTCTAATGCAATTTAACGATTTATGCCAAGCTAAGCTAAGCTAAAAGTACTCCCGCCAGACCCAAAGACCAGCTTTTCCATAAGTTTCAGTACATGGTGTAGAGAAGAGTCAAGCTTTAAACAGGAAAATTATCAAAACTTTTTTTTGCGCAAGATGCTAATGGTCTAATACAATTCAATGATTGATGCTAAGCTAAACTAAAAGTGCTCCTGCCAGACCCATAGATCAGCTTTTCCCATCAGTCTCAGTACATGGTGTAGAGAAGAGTCAAGCTTTAAACAGAAAAATTATAAAAAAACTTTTTTTTTTTTTTTTTGCGCAAGATGCTAATGGTCTAATCCGATTTAATGGTTTATGCTAAGCTAAGCTAAAAGTGCTCCCGGCAGACCCATAGATCAGCTTTTCCATCAGTCTCAGTACATGGTGTAGAGAAAAGTAAAATTTTAAATAAAAAATTATCAATATGTTTTTTTGAGCAAAATGCTAACGGTCTAATCCGATTCAATGATTTATGCTAAGCTAATTTAAAAGTGTTCTCGCGAGACCCATAGTTCAGCTGTTCCAAAAAAGTTAAAACTCAACAGTTTAACCCTAGAGGAGCTATAAAATGATGAAATCTCCAAAAAAGGGTGGAGCAATCCTCTAAAATATCCTTTTCACACATGAATGACTAAGAACCCACACACACAGAGAGCTGAAACTCCTCAATTTACTACTAGACTTTAAAGTGTGTGCCTGGAGGTCATCGTCAATAGTCTGACGGCTGGCGTTCCTGAAGTATGTATCCAGCACCGTCAGCCATGTTTGAAGTGTCCCTCAGTTTTTGGGGTGCGAGTGAAGTTAAGTGCCTCTGACAGGGCTATTGTGACCCGCTCGCCCTCCTTGCACTTCCATTCATTGGCTGAAAACACTAAAAAGCGAGTCAAAGGTCAAGCTGCCGGAGTGCACACGTCGCCATGACAACAGGGCGGCGAGCTCACGGGCCTCTTAACACGCTCTCGTGCACAAAAGAGCTATTAGTAAGGAAGGACGGGCCGAGATGTGGGTGAGTTTTTGGTGAAGTATTGAGACGGGGCAAAGGTTTCCACCGAACAATTGAGAGATTCCAAGGTCTGACCGGGACTGATGGATGGATGTGGCTTTTGAGGTAACCAGCAGTCCATCAAAAGGGGCTCGGGCCACATGGAGAGCCCATTTCCCACTCTATTGAAGAACAGTCTTGTTTATTAGCCGTGAAACAACTGAGAACGTCCCATTCCAAAACATTCATCATACTGTGGGACTTAAATCGCGTGTACTCAATGGTGTAAAGAAATTTATGTTAATTAACAGGCTTCGTATTTCATGATATATAGGAATTATCAATACTATAAATTGCATTATGGGATGTTGATCTCTGCTCTGTCCACTTTTGGGGTTGAAAATTCAACTCGGCAGTTTAACAAGGTGAGATTTTATTAGTTAGAAGTAATATATTGTATGAAAAATAAAAGAATAGAGAATTAAGTCTGTAAAATAACTGAAAATGTGCTGCAGTTTATTATTAATAGGTGTTTGCACTGTAATTTACAACATCAACACAGAAAATATATCACTTTAAACTATTAAAAATGTCAACAAAAATAAATAAATAAATAAATAAAATCACATTTTCAAGTTTTTCATCAGAAGTTGTTGGAGGAAATATATTATTGCAATTTAAAAATCATAAATAAATTAAATAAAATGAAATCTAAATCGGTTAATCTTTGGATATATTTGACATTATAGCATGGAAATATGAATGTATTTACAGTGTAAAGGCTGATATATAGGCCTTCGCGTGGCTGCATAGCCCTCGTCATGGCTGACGCGCACCTCTCAAAAAATGTAACTACACGTTGCAACGACATGTAGCGCAAGCTCTGTGATTGGTCAGTTTGGCAGCGCTGACGAGTGTGGGTGGTGCTGAAAGCCACGAGCCTGATGGAACGAGTGTTCACAAGTGTCAAGTCTCGTAAAGGAGCTCCAAATGGAGACTTTTGTTTTGTGTTCACCTTATGATTAAAGTTGTTGCACGTCTGCCGGTTCCAGAATGAGCGAGTTTTAGCGAGTAAATTAAGGTAGCGTTCAGAAAAAACAAAACACCAGTGAAGAAACTCTACACAGAGCAACATAAACACCTACTGCCAGCTAGTGTTTCAGAAGTGTTATTGCAGAGCAACACAAACAGCATGCAGAAGTATAAATGCACTGCTATGCACAAAGCAGGTGACAAGGGTCACACAGATTACTCGATGCAGAAGTAGAAATCAGCCTTAAGGAGTTTGACAAAAATAAAATTAAACAGACGTAAGCAAGTTATGTCATATAGGACGATAACCGTTATCAAGGCAAGGTTTCCGCTACATTCATTCATTCGTGGCGGGCCGCCACGCCAAAATTCATCCCGCCACGGCTACATTACAGCTTCTTATTTAAAACACTTAGTCGTGTTTTTTATAGCGGATTATAATCGCACCAAAACATATTAGAGGTAAACCGCGCAAACTTTTCTGTAACCGTAGTGCTGTGCGCTATTTGTTCAAGGTGACATGCTGACTGACTCTCTGACAGACTGACTGACAGGTGCGTGAGTCTAGCAAACACCGCGTAGCTTTCAGTTTAAGATGAACACAGTTTCCATAAGTATACTTTATTGATAAAGGTCAATGGCTTTGCATACAATGACTTTATCTTGCTGGAGTTTAATGCCGTTTCACTTTACTTCAGGACGCGCTAATGTCGGAAAACGCACAAAAACACACTAAATCGCACTTCAGCAGCGCTTACTGGAGAGCGCACGAGAAGATCTGCACTTGAACGTGTAAATTTGAGTGCGTGCAAGAAGTTCTGTGCTCGAACAGAGGAAATCGGCGCGCAAGCAAAGAGATTCGCATGCTCGTATTACATGAATGCTATCTCGACTTGTAATACTGCGTGTAATATTTGTCTTTGAAATAGTTGGCAGATCTGTGTAAAAAAAAAGTCCTGCCGCCACTGCTGGAAAAAATCCTAGAGAAAACACTGCAAGGTATACCAAAGTTTGGAAAACTCAAGGTATTAAAACCGCCAAATTTTTCTGCCATATTGTTCCTTTTTTTTTAGGACAACAGTATCTCCAGCAGAAAAGATATCCAAAGATGCCGTTTTAAACAGTAAAAAAAATCTGTGTTTTTGAAACAAATGAAGACAGCAGAAGTCAATGATTCATTTGAATGATTTAGCCATGTTTACTGCTCCAAAATATTATAAATATTTATACTATACTATATTATACTTTCTCAAAATAAAGTATATTGTGTTCAAAGGGGAAAAAGATTTAGTTTTTACTCAGACATTTAATCACTATACCGGGAAACCATGATATCTTTATCCAAGGCTATCATACCGTCAGAATGCCTAGTCATGGCACAGTTGAAAAGACTTGGATAGTTTGATTAACAGTATAAATCAATTAAACTCACAAATTATGCCTTTAGTGCACAGAAAATAAAATTACCTTTAAAACAGCTTTCACTCAGAAATTAAACATTTTATTTATTATGTTTATTAAAGGAACAAACAAACATTACAACACGGAAATTTTAAGCTGTAAGACTAAACTATTAAACTAATATTTTCTGTAAAATGCCCTCCAATAATCTTTTTTTTTTTTTTTTTTTAAATAAACCTAATACTGGGCGTCATGGTAGCGCAGCGGGTAGCACGATCGCCTCACGGCAAGAAGGTCACTGGTTCGAGCCCTGGCTGGGCCAGTTGGCATTTCTGTGTGGAGTTTGCATGTTCTCCCCGTGTTGGCGTGGGTTTCCTCCAGGTGCTCCGGTTTCCCCTACAGTCCACACACATGCGCTACAGGGCAATTAGGTCAACTAAATTGTCAGTAGTGTATGTGAGTAAATAAGTGTGTATGGATGTTTCCCAGTGATGGAAGGGCATCCGCTGGATAAGTTAGCGGTTCATTCTGCTGTGGCGACCCCAGATTAATAAAGGGACTAAGCCGAAAAGAAAACAAACGAATGAATGAATAAACCTAATACTTAATATTCAAATAATGTCACCTTATTACAATTTTTTTTTTTATTCGTCAAAGTTCTATTAAAATAATTCTGGACTTTATTTTAACTTAAAATGTTCAATACATTAATACAACACATTTTAGCAACCAAATTATGTCGAATTAATTAAAAGCATAACAAAAATACATATTCTCAATTTCACTCATTTTCCTTCGGCTTAGTCTCTTATTTATCAGAGGTTACCACAGCCGAATGAACCACCAATTATTCCAGCATATGTTTTACACAGCGGATGCCCTTCCAGCTGCAACCCAGTACTGGGAAACACCCATACACACTCATACATACACAAAAAAATATTTTTGCTGCTTGTTTAATCTACTTATTTATAATGAGATGAATCAACACAATTCTTGAGTGTTTTTGTGGGATAAATTAATGGTTTTAGGTGTACGGCCAATTTAGTTTATTTAATTCCTCTATAGCGCATGTGTTTGGACTGTGGGGGAAACCGGAGCAATTTCTAATTTACCTTTGCAACAAGAGAACAACAAGAGAAAAGAGAAAAACTGTTTTTTTTAAACTATAAAAGTTTCTTTGATATTTCTCAGTGTTATTCCTGTTAAACATTAGCATGTGATTATAATTAGTAAGTGGGGTCATAATTTATTCCAGTTAAACTGAACAAAAGAATGGCGATGAGTTATCATGAAGACACTCGAGTATTGTGTACACAATACAACAATAGCTTTTCTCGAATAAACCTGGAAATCAGGTTCATGTGTTTACAGGCTCATTATATTATGACAACAAAACAGAAGCTGAAAACAGAAGCTTTATGTGTGCTTGAATAAACCACACTTCACATGGAGATACTTTCAGTGATTTCAGCAACATTCTTGCAGCTTATATTCTATTAACGAGAGCAAAAACTAGACAGACCTCTACTTGCTCCATTTAAATCAGCTCTTAAAACTGTTTTCATTGGCCTTTGACACCTGATTTTATTTCATTTTCCTTCAGCTTAGTCCCTTTATTCAATCAGGGGTTGCCACGGCGGAATGAACCGCCAACTATTCCAGCATATGTTTTACACAGCGGATGCCCTTCCAGCTGCAACCCAGTACTGGGAAAAACCCATACACTCTCTTTCACACAGTTCATCCAATTCCCCTATAGCACATGTGTTTGGACTATGGGGGAAAGTACCCACACCCACACGGGGAGAACATGTAAACTCCACACTGAAATGACAACTGCCCCAGCCAGGATTGGAACCAGTGACCTCCTTGCTGTGAGGCAACAGTGCTAACCACTGAGCCACCATGCCGCCCCACCTGATTTTACCAACCGGTTATCTTCATTGATGTGCCTTTTTAGATATTTTACCCTGTCTTTTATAAACGATCATGCTTATTTTGTTGTATATTTCTGTACAGCACTTTGGCTCACTTCTGTGTTTTTTAAAGCGCTCTTTAAATAGAGTCTGAATTGAATTAAAAAGAGAAGGCTTTATTTAAACAAGCATTTATAAAGTGTCCTCATGTGTTTTTTTTTTTAAGTGTCCTCATCAAATGACAGATTTTTCAAATGAAAATACAGCCTTGACTTAATAATCTATCCTTAAAAAAATACTTTCGCTTCTTTTTCAAACTACTTATTTAAAATGAGTTTTTTGGGGGATAACTTAATTGTTTTATGTTCAATCCACTTAAAGGTGCAGTATGTAAGTCGAAGTAGGTATTGCACTCCTGGTTTACAACACACGCAAGAGCAGGTTGCCAGATTGACGACACCAACAAAGGCTGATTTAAACCGTGTTCTAACTAAAAGCAACAACACGCGATAGAAGGAATATTTCATATTAAAAGGAGTTTTTGTCCTAACCAACACCTGGATTTGATATATTAGAAACGGCTTCAATTCCTCACGGCTGAACAACAGAAAACGATGATCAGCTCAGGTACACCTCATGTGCTTTATTCAGTGTTAAATGCTGATAATGTGAGAGTGAATGCCATTTTGCATGACAAATATTGCCATACTACTGTAAGCAGCAGCAGATAGTTTACCTCATTTGAAACTTCAATTGAACTTCAGAAATGTGACTCCGCGCAAACCAACACATATCAGTGATTCAGCATCTACATTTAATCATGTTAAAGAGGTTTAATACGTATTCATTAGATTATAAACCTTACCATGTCGCTGGAGTGCAGCGAGTGCACTATTCTGTGCTTCTGAATGGCTGTATTTACATTTCTGTCGTGTTTCGTCTGGTGCAAACAGCCAAATTGCTCATCACTGCAAATCTCGTCATGTAGCGTGTTGTTAGGACACAGAGCTACAATGTAACCTGCTCACCTAATGTTTACGTTTGTAATATTTATATTATTTGCTAATTAATAACCTCATGTGGAACTCTGAATCTGCGTCTCATTTCGGAGTATGCTACTATCCAACGGAGATCGCATTTCAGTCGCGGATGCATGCTTTGAGAGCCTTCCTGACTGATTAAATCACACCAAGGCAACCCGGAGTGCTGAAATACAATTGACTAAACTGGCATTGGACGTGTTAAATGACCAAAACAAAGACAGACGCTCTGGTGTCATGACAAATTGAGCCCCCCCTGAGAATTGGGTCCGCCTATAGGACCCCGAGTGATCCTATACTGTTTTACTGGAGTTGTAATAGGTATAGTTTGTAGTGCCTAATAATAAAGTACAGTATATGAAATCACGTTCATAATTTATATAATGTAAAAAGCGTGACTATTTCATTTCACCATTAAAATGGCATGCATAAGCGCTATATTGACCCTTTCGTATAATTAAAGGCATGCATGGGTTAGGAAAATGAGCATTTAACGTTATCTTTTATACTGTTTAGTTAGCTTATGTGCTAGCATAATCATACCCCTACCGTTAGCCCCCTGGCTACAATAAGCTAACATAGCTCTGATTAACCACACAACAAGGTATCATAATAATACTTTTTGATCAGGCATTCACCACAGATGATGCCTTAGGGGTCCTAAGTAGACTCGACTGCAGGGGGGACTCGATTTCTCACCACACCGGCACCTAACGCACATGTTCAAAGCAGAATACCTGACTTCAGCATTGTTTTTCAGATAAATAAGAACGTTCGCTTAGCATGTTTCTGCAATATCTGCAAACATATTATGGTATTTTTAGGCTTTACAAGAGTCAAAAACTCACATACAGCACCTTTGTGTTGGGACAACATGAAGGAATTGTGTGGAACCCAGCATTTTTTTTAACAGTGTGACTTCCTCCAGAAATGAATCAGACTTAATTATCACTATTGTTATTTAATAAAACAGTGCAGTTGTAATAATACCGCGTGGAAGGGTTTTATTGACACCACACTGGTAAGAATGAGAGACAGAGCTGATGGAGTCGAGCGCTGTATGGAATAATTGAGCTATTGTACTCGGGAACACAAGGCAAGGTCAATCGAAACCTTACGCATAATTAGAAGCACAAGAAAAATAATCGGGGCATCTGGCGAGAGCTGGCATTCTGTCAGCGCCGAGGGCAGGCCGCCATATTGTTTAAGTCAATTACCAGTGTGTTCGGAGGTTTTTCAGTACCTGGCGTATCTGGTTACAGATTCTTCTAGAGATGCGGAGCTGGGAATAAGGGCAGCTTATTTTAACCCTTCGTACTGACTGATAAAGACCTTTCTATTAAAACTTTTTAGGGCATACATGCTCAAGAGACATTACATATAAATAAAACATTATAAATTAGAAATTCAAAAAATAATTTAAGGGATGATTTGATATTGGTAAACATGTCATTGAGATTGTGTGTGAGTTTATAACATATTTCACTGCTGAAATGTGTAGTTCTGGCTCAATATTATGTGTTAATATGTTCTAATAAGAGTCAGAATGCCATTATTAAGCAGCAGCTGAATGACATGACGTTAAAGTTATCATGAATAAAAATGTGTAATTGAAAATATATATTAAAATGGATTGTTTAGTTACTTTGTGTAAGTTTTGTTTTAGGTTTTTTGTAGGGGTTATTTAACGCTTAATGTGAATGTTCATCTATCGATCGATTTATATTTTAAAATTCATAAATGAAGGCTGACTATAGGCATAGTAAACACATTAACAATGAATGTGCAATAGTGACAAACAATGGCATCTTGATAATCTGGGATTGTCTCTGGTTCTGGTTTCAGTGTGTTATGGATAAATGAATAAGTACTGAGTGATTAACTCAACCGAGTCATTAATTCAAGCGATTTGTTCAAAAAGGCTGAGTCATTTAGAAACAAAGAAAGTAATTGTGTGCATTCATGAATTGCTGAATCATTGATTCATTTAAACAGATTCATTCTGGAAAGAAATACTGAGTGATGCTCAGATGCACAAATGAAAAAAAGGCAATTTAGACTCTTGTATTGTTAAAATATTAATGTTAATGCTCATTAAGTGAAACACCATATCTTAATGAGCAATTCTTTGAATTAGTCATTCAATCGATTTGTTCAAAAAGGCTGAATCATTTAGAAAGTAGAAATAACTGTTTTATGAATGTATTGCTAAATTATTGACTCAAATATTATATCCATTTAAAATCAGATTCATTCAGGACAGAAATACTGAAGTGTTGCTTTAAGATGAACAATTATAAAAGGTTATTTTTTACTCATGCATTGTTGAAATGTCAATAATAGTGTACAGTAAAACTAACAATAAGTAACACACCTCCCTGTCCTAATGAGCGAATCATTTAATCATTCATTTAAGCATTTAGAAAGTAGATGTAACTTATGAATGGATTGCTGATTTATTGACTCAAATGATTCATTTAAACACAGAATCATTCATGAAGGAAACACTGCAGGGTTGCTCTAAGATGCACAAATGCAAAAAAAGCTTTTTTTTTACTCTTGTATTTTTAAAACGTCAATATATGCATAGAATAAAACCACCAGTAAGTGAAACACCTTCCTGTCTTAATAACCGATTCATTGAATCGTTCATTCAAGTGATTTGTTCAAAAAGGCTGAGTCATTAGAAAAGCAGATGTAACAGATTTTATGAATGCAGGGCTCGCAAAATTTCTAAATTCCTGGTAGCTCTTCAGACAGGCAGTCTTTAGTTACTGGTAGCCCGAATATAAATTTAAGTAGTCCAAATAGAGAATACATTATACAGGGCTCGAAATGAACCTTATTTCTTGGTAGCACCAGTGCTCCTAATTTCAAAAATGTTGGCGCACCAGCCAAAATTTAGTCGCACCAACCAACAATCATGAGCACAGTTACTACAAGTTCCATATTAACAAATTTATTGCATTTGAAATCAACACTAATCAAAACTAACATACAAAAAATGGTGAATGCTTTAGACTTTAACCACTGGAAGTCTATCATCCACTCTTCAAAAAGTGTAAATGCTGGATTGAAATCCACTACATGACCACTAATAAGATGTGTCAATATTTGTAACTTTAGGTGGTTTCTAAAACTAAATCTGTCAGTGTTGTTTTCATTCTCTCGTATCCAGACCTTTTTGCGGCTGTAGCTCCCTGTCATCTGAACTGAGTGATTGACAGCTGATGTTAACCAATCCATTCGAGTTCTTTTCTAGCGCAGTGGGCCAATCAGAAGAACTTGAAGGCGGGGCAAGCATTGCAGGATTTGTTTACTACAGCAAGATAACATGTCAACTGTTTTAAACTTTTCCTGAGTGATGCGTTTGGCGTTTTTTGGTGCAAAGATGCATTCTGCATGTCTCCTAAATACACGCATGTGGTGAACATTTTGCAGTGAAAACTGGTCGAACGCAAACAATTTATGCACTCGCACAAATGCTCCCAAATATATTTTGAGCTCGCATAGATAAAATTGCAGGCGTATATGCGGCCAATTTCGAGCCCTGCTACATAAATGAAAACAAAAACATACATTTACTAAATATTAAAAAAAATAAAAAGATATAATGGCATTTGTTATAGGCTATATGTTTATTTTTTAGTTAAGTTTTTATTTAATTATTTTTTAAAAAAACAAAAAAATGATGTTAAGTAAACATTGTTTTAGATAATTTTTTGCAGCTTTAAAACATTCCAATGCCATGCATTTCAGTACAGAACAAGCGATTAAACTGATAGAAGCACTACATTACTTTATTTGGGAGGTAGTTATTTATATTGCGCCTTTTCTCTATTATTATCAACAAGCGTGTTTATTACTGCCGTATCAGCAGCACAGCACATACATAATTATCCACTTTGTAAGAGAATGTAACGGCATTGAAATATATTTTTCCCTCCACTACGATAGCCCGCCGGGTAGGTGGAGATAGATTTTGAAAGCCCGACTGAAAAAAACAAAAACAATAGCCCCGGGATGTCGGGCTACTGAATTTTGCAAGCCCTGGAATGGATAACTGAATAGACTCAAATGATTCATCTAAAACACATTCATTCAGGAAGGAAACATTGCGGTGTTGCTCTGAGACGTACAAATGAAAAAAATTATTATTGATTTGTATTGTTAAATCAAAAATATGATCATAGACGCATTAACAAATTGATTAACAAACACTTGAACATATATTGCTCATTGCTAGTTCATGCTAGTGAATGCATTAACACATTGTGAAGTGTTATTATATTATTATTTTAATGAAAAATACAATTGAGCTCAGTTAACTTGGTCAGTTTAACCTTTAGAGCCATTTATATAAATAACAACAGATCCAGGTAATCACTAAAAAAGTCAAAATTAATGTTAAGTACACACACACACACACACACAAAGCAGAACACACCCAGCATGCATATTTAATACTAGCATTAAGTGCATTTCAGCTATAAAATCTTTAACAGTCTGACAAATTCTCTCCAGATGTGACCGTATGAGGCATTGTAAACTTTACGGCCTCCCTTCTACATGCACGTATGCAGTCAGTAACACAAATTACGCACGTTTATATAGCTTACACCAACTTAAAAAATGAGCTACAGGTAGTTTGGGTTAAAAAAAAAAAAAATCCAGAAACGGGGCTAAATAAATATTTGCCGGAGTGTAAATCTGACCGTGCGGCTCCTAAATAAGGGCTTGTGCTACGAGAGGCTCAACACACACTGCTACCATTTAAACTGGCCTTTTCACTGGAGTGACACATCATTTCAGAGGGAAAGAGAAAGACAGAAAAGATGGTGGAAGGAACAGACAGGGCTAAATTAAACACATTTGTTTCTGCTCACACATACCACAAGCCTTATGAAAACAGAGCGGTGATTGTGTTCGTTCTTAAGCCCCTCTCTCTCACACACACACAGCTGTCTATAGAGGGCTGGATGTATGTTTGGCTCAGTGGCAGAGGCATATAGAAACAGGACCAGACCTCCTGTGTGCTCGGACTGAGCTTTACAACCCAATACACTGGCTTCACATCCTTCTTCGCTGTGAAACACACAGCAGGGAAGCTCCTCGCGGACTCAAAAACACGTGTACTTGCAGACACGCACATAAAAGTCATGAGAGAGACACAAACTATGTGCACAAATATGAGAATAGCTGGCTCTTTTTAAAGCAATATATCTGTTTCTCTTCAGCTGAACACAACAGGAGACGTTTAACAGAGTGTTCATGCTGTCAAATAATGAAAGCCAATGGAGGCCAAGACTGACAAGCAAAGTTAAATAATAGTTTATTCTAAATTTCTACGGTTATAAATGATTGAAATCTATGTGCAAAACATACTACATGCCTTCTGTCATGCGACTGATATCTTTTACTATAACTGAACAAATACCCAGCTTCAGCTCATGCTTTGTGAGTTTTTATAGTGACATTTTAACTTTTATTTTATAGTAAACAATAATATTTTTAAATTTTGTTAAGTAATATTTCAAGTATGGTTGGGCGATGTATGATGTCTAATGTGATGTACGATGTCTAATGCGATGTACGATGTCTAATGCGATGTACGATGTCTAATGCGATGTACGATGTCTAATGTGATGTACGATGTCTAATGCGATGTACGATGTCTAATGCGATGTACGATGTCTAATGCGATGTACGATGTCTAATGCGATGTACGATGTCTAATGCGATGTACGATGTCTAATGTGATGTACGATGTCTAATGCGATGTACGATGTCTAATGTGATGTACGATGTCTAATGTGATGTACGATGTCTAATGTGATGTACGATGTCTAATGCGATGTACGATGTCTAATGTGATGTACGATGTCTAATGTGATGTCTAATGCGATGTACGATGTCTAATGCGATGTACGATGTCTAATGCGATGTACGATGTCTAATGCGATGTACGATGTCTAATGTGATGTACGATGTCTAATGCGATGTACGATGTCTAATGTGAAACATCGCGATGGATGCCATCGTTTTCATAGGCGGCGGTAAATTAATTACTTATGAATAATTATTTAATTAATAACTAATTAATTATTTGTAGCCTACCGTTTCAACTACCTGACCCGCATGGTCTTTGTTTTAACCAAATCTTAAATAAATAAAGATAAGCTACACACAAATTACCACCGGTTAATCAATTTTTCTGCAGGACTCTGGCATGAGTAGGCAGAGTGATCGGTGTCGTTATAAACGCGTTGACAAACTTGGTTGGTAAAAAAGGTGCACAACCAACAGTATCTGAGGGTTGCTAAAATTACTAAGTACAAGAGTGAAAGCGAAAGACTGAAGCACTGTACTGACGCTGTGACATGTTACCTGATAGATTCAAAAGACCGAAGAGCTGTTAAATAGAGACAAGATTAATTAAATACGACCTTTAACAGCTATAGTAAGATGTGATCCAGCGCTACATCCTTGATAAACTGTCTGGCGTGCACTGCCCTCTGGGGTTTTGTGCTCAAAGCACGCTCAGACGTCTACATATGCTGCAGCGCATGACTGTGTGTGTCTGTGTGTGTGTGTGGTCACGTAATGTGCGTTAGGTAAAACACCAGTGTGGACATGGATCGTTTTTGTTCTAAAATGGCATTTTAAAACTAAGGCGTATGTGATGCCGTATCCGCATCGTGATGTCTATTGATCAGCGGCAATGGACGATGGTATAGTCTATCGATCCAAACTTAATTTCAAGCTGAATATTCACTGGACGGAAGTAGATTATACTTACTTAATCATGCATAAATATTTTATTTAAAATAAAAAATGTAGCTAAAATATAATTATCAAATATGATGATCGGGATTTTTTAGGAATGCTTATTTCCAGAACCATTACTTTCCCTGTTCCTCAGAGGTGAAAAGATCCTTCAATTTACAAAAAATTTAAAAATTAAAAATTGCAAAATAAAAATGATAACGATATGTTTTACATCATTCGATATCGATAATTGAATATTTTTTAACACATTTAGGAATATTAGGATTATTTATATTTTTTAAATAACCACTTTATTTTAATTTACCAAAATTACTAAGGCAAATAGTTTTAAGTCAAAAACAAAAATCATCAAACATCAGTGTTAAAGAGACTCTTAAACTTGATAAATTAAATGTTACACAGTGTGTGCAATGATAAAGTGTAAATACTGAACAATCAAAGCAAACCTTAAGCTGTGAATAATAACGATACAGTAAACCTCAAACTCTGCAAACAAAACTAATTATGATAATCAAATCTGAGCTTTCAAGTAAAGGAACCAACCATCATTATTCAAATACACACTGCAACATTACAAATAGTGAAGTTGAATGACTATATTACCCCTACGCTAAAAACTCTTTCAGATAGGG
Organism: Danio kyathit; assembly: GCA_903798195.1. Lineage (NCBI taxonomy): Eukaryota > Metazoa > Chordata > Actinopteri > Cypriniformes > Danionidae > Danio > Danio kyathit. The sequence continues at coordinate 64,659,434 of LR812526.1, forward strand.
AACTAGTGGCTGGGATGCACAAGAAAAGAAACCAAAAAGCCACTCTGGCGACATCCTTACATCCTTTTTTATTTACAATCTCCTCACTGCTGCTATATAGCACTCATTCACACGTGTTGTTATTCTGACCTGAAGTGACAAGCACGTGGCTTCCTTGACCATTTATAATGGACTTAATATCGAAACTTTATCGGTATTAATAATGGTGTTCGGTCAATAAATATCGATACCGATTTTAATCGCCCAGCTCTAACACATACAAACATCTAAAATCACATTTTTTTGAGGAAAGTTTATTTCCAGAACTTTTACTTCTTCTGTTCCTCAGAGGTGAAAAGGAAAATCTAAAATCACATACTTTGAGAAAAGTTCCAGAATCTTTACTTCCTCTTTTCCAGAGATGTGAAATTATCTCCCCAAGTCTTTTAAAAACACGCAAAATCTTCCAACCATACTAATCCTTCAAAGGTTTTGAAACTACAGACACTTTATAATAAAACTTGTCATCCTGCTAAAACCCAGAGCAAAATAATGTGTATTGTGTACAATCATGTGTTGTGCATTTTATGTAAGCAGTCTACTTAAAGTGGTGAAAGGATTTACACCTTTCCAACTATCAGATTTCCATCTTATTTTTTGGTTACATAAATGAATTAAAAAAGCAACAAACTGCATCTTTTCCAATTTGAGCCTCTAAACAAAACCTGTGTTTTATTTTCCTCCACATTCTCACTATATCATACTACACGAGCCACAAAAGCAGAGCGTATCAATTTCAATTGAACAAAACACACACCTTCTGCCTATTATCTCACATTACAGACTTTAATATATTCTTCATTAGAAGCTTTGCATTCATAAGACTAACCAATATTTTATGATGCTTTTATCATATTTTTGGGCCTTGACATTTTCTTGCCACTACTCTCAGTCATGTTGTGCGTTTCTTCCATTGAAGAAAGAAAAATCAATGCGAGTAAATGACAGCATTTTCCATTTCTGGATGAACTACCTCTTTTGTTAGCCACTGATCTCTTCATTCATGGGTAAGATAATCTTTATTCATAACACCCAGGGCAAAATCTTTGGCTGTCAACACCAGCGGGCCTTCTTCAAAACACGTTCCATCATGCGTGTTGTTTTAGCGCAGAACAAACAGGAAAGCTCGCAACACAATGAGAAAAGCAAACAGCATCCAGCCCCGCTGACTGTGTGAGGTTTTGCTGAAATCCACAGAGGATCCCGTAGCGTGTCCGTGTGGACCAGGTCGAGGGTCCGAGAGGTCAGAAGCCCTTTTTACCCTCTATGGTTCAAAAACTCAACCGGAGAAAGGAATAATGGAGGACAAGCCAAACAGAAGAGGAATGGAGATTTTGGAGAGCGCTAATGGAGCCAAATGTGTGCGTGACACTTTTGAGAAATTAGCTGGACAAGTTAAACTAACAAGCCAACAAAGTCCATTGTTTTTCTTCACGACTCGAGACTTTGAATGGGATTAGAAGCCTAGCGTTTCATTGTGTCGCAAGGTGGATTTGAATGGTGAGAACGTCTGAAGCACAAACGCTATTTTTCATCATTAGGAATCAAAATAAAGTTGACTGAACTAGGGCTGGACCATATTGGAAAAAAAAGCATTGCGTTATTTTGTTTGTGATGGAAAGAATTCGTCATTTTAGATTGGGATTATTTTGTAGAGGTGAATCTGTATAAAATGTAATAACTTTCAAGATAAATACATTTAAGTAATGATAATAATAGTAAACAATAAAATAAACCATGTTTTATGGTTTTTCTGTGAAGTCAACATTACTTTTTCATCAAAAATGTCTTCAAAACATCTAAAATCATATGTTTAAGGAGTTTATTTCCAGAACCTTTACTTTCTCTGCTCCTCAGAGGTGAAAAGGTCTTTAGAAAAAACATCTAAAACCCCATCTTTTGTGCAAAGTTTATTTCCAGAACCTTTACTTTCTCTGTTCCCCAGAGGTAAAAAAAAAAAAAAAAAAAGGTCTTTAAAAAAAACAAAAACTTGCAAGATAATTACAATTGAACAACGATACAAATTAAACAAACAGTAGTTTTACCATTTTTAATTCATTCAGGCGACTTTTGTTTGTGATGTTCACAAGACAATAACTCTACTTGGAAAGAATTTGTCATTTTAGATTGGGGTTATTTTGTAGGAGAGCATCTGTATAAAATGTAATAAACAATTTACAAGAAAAATACAATTGAACTCCATACACTTAATACATTTAAACTGATCTTTAAGGAGTTTATTTCCAAAACATTTAGTTTCTTTGTTCCTCAGACGTGAAAAGATTTTTTAAAAAGTAAAACAAAACTTACAAGATAAATAGAATCGAACAACAATACAAATTAAATAAACTTTGTTTTCTGTGAAGTCAACGACTACTTTCTCAGTGAAAAAGTCTTTCAAAAAATCTAAAACATCTCAATTCTTATCTTTAAGGAGTTTACTTCTAGAACATTTACTTTCTTTGTTCCTCAGAGGTGAAAAGGTTATATATAAAAAAGGAACAAAATAAATACAACTGAACAACGAAACAAATTAAATAAAACATGTTTTATGGTTTTCTGTGAAGTCAAACATTACTTTCTCAGTAAAAAAAAAGTATTTTAAAAAATCTAAAACATCTAAAATCTTATCTTTAAGGAGTTTACTTCCAGAACCTTTACTTTCTCTGTTCCTCAGAGGTGAAAAGGTCTTAAAAAACTTACAAGATAAATACAATTAAACAACAATACAATAAACCATGTTTTATAGTTTTTTGTGAAGTCCTTTAGCAATCAAGAAACAAATAAGCGCAGGGATCTAGGGATCTCAAAAGCAGGTGCTCGATCAAAAACAAACACAGTAGCAAAAGATCAAAAGAAAAATGGCACACTGCCACTTTAGCTCTCCAAATTTTTTTCATACAGTATCACAACGTTTCAACCAACATGGTCTTTATCAGGTCAACCATTACTTTCTCAGTGAAAATGTCTTTAAAAATCTAAAAGAGGTAAAATCTTATCTTTAAGAAATATATTTCCAGAATCTTTACTTTCTCTGTTCCTCAGGAGGTGAAAAGGTTTTTCAAAAAAAGTTACAAGTTCAAACAAAGTTACAAGATAAATAAAATGAACAAGGATACAAATGAAATAAATCATATTTTATGGTTTTTATGTGAAGTCAACGACTACTTGCTTAGCAAAAATATCTTTCAAAAAGTCTAAAACATCTAAAATTTTAGCTTTAGGGAGTTTATTTCCAGAACCTTTACTTTCTCTGCTCCTCAGAGGTGAAAAGGTCTTAAAAATTTTTTTTTACAAAATAAATACAATTAAACGATACAATAAACCATGTTTTATGGTTTTCTATGAAGTCAACCATTATTTTCTCAGTGAAAATCTCTTCAAAAAATCTAAAACATCTAAAATCTTATCTTTAATGAGTTTATTTCCAGAACATTTACTTTCTCTGTTCCTCAGAGGTGAAAACGTCTTTAAAAAAACCCTAAAAGATACATACAATTATACAAATTATAAACAACTATACAAATTTAATACACCATGTTTTATGGTTTCTGTGAAATCAAACCGTATTAAGTTATTGACATTCAATAATCATATGTAAATAACATTGTATAGTCTTCACTGTATACATAATTAAATACAATTACTCTTTGTTAAAGCTTCAACCCATATAACTACTTGGTTTCATTTGGCTCGAAATCTTACACAGTAACGAGTCTTAAAAACACATCCAAATAAGGGTTAAACATTGCGATGACCTCACAAAAAAAAAAAATCCACACGTTTTGAACTGTGGTGGCTGGTTACTATAAACCCAATTCAACATTGCAGATCCTGCGATGTATTGCCGATTAATACATTGCAATATTAATGCTGAAACGATGTTGTGCAGCTCTACTGTGAACCCAATCCGAGACATGTCCATGCAATAAACTGTGAATGGCTATTAAATACATTTACGTCATCGCGCTGCCATCCTGAAGGTCTCATAAAAGCTCCCATCGCCAAATAACAGCGATAACGTATTGGAAATAAGAATATTTTAGGACACTCCGATGCAGGGTGATCTTATGGTGGACTTTGCTTTTGTATAGAAAAGCAGGAATGCGTCACGCTGCTGAAATGAGGTGTGAACAATGAAGGAGGTATTAAGATTTCAAGAAGGTTTGATGCTTAAATCTGCTCAACACCCTATTACTGAGAAAGCCACAGCCAAATTATGAGTGCAGGTATTTACGCCAAAGCCATCCAGAGAGTCTGACTGAAGGGAACAAGGCACAAAGAAAGCAGAAACACATGCGCTCACAGCTACAGAACTGAGAAGAAACTGAATTGATGAGGTAAAGCGGAGTGATCTGGTCAATACTGTCATTGTGCAGTGAACTGCAGCTCGAGAAACATTTAAAAATCTTGTTTTTGCTGTTGCTTGGATATCAAGGCTAAAAGAAGAAAAGGCATAAAATCAAATTGAAGCAGGCGGCCTCATGACGACCAGCGTGAACAAAGCTACAAACAAGCAAGAAAAACCTTTCAACTACAAACAAAGTTAAAGCTTTCGGGACAAAAACAAACACAATTTTCTAAATCAAATGGCTTCTGAGTATTTAGTGTGTCCTCCATTGGCACAAAGCACACTTTTAGAGTTTTTCAGAGAGACTGTCCTAAAGATGACACTTTCTCGAGTTCAGCTTTACACTTTGGCGTCTTTTATTTCTTTCTTTCTCTGTCAAGGCAATCTCATACTGCCAGAGAAATTAAGTTAGAATTAATTTAATTGAAAATATTTTAGTATGATAACCTATTCCACTACACTTTTAAGGAGAAATTCAGACTCAACTTTATTATCCCATTTAGGGAAACTAAAATTGCAGCAAGGTGCCGTAACGCAGGTGAAGTTCCATGTACACATTAACAAAATATTCCCACACATACAATACATCATTTTTTAGATGCATCTCCCTCTCCGCTGGACTCATTTAATGACCTAATGGCCACCATTATAAAATAATTTTCTAGTTCTGTTTTTCCTGCAAATAGCAACTCTAAAAAAACATCCTGATGGCAGCAGCAATTCAATTTCAACAAGTTGGTTTCAAATAACAATCAACGAATGCATCACTGTATATCAACACTGACAATAAAAATGCTTCTTTAACATCAAATTAGCATATTAGAATAGTTTCTGCAAGATCATCTGATACAGAAAACCAAAGTGATGATGCTGAAAAGACATGCATTATATTTTTAAATATATTTTATATTTATTTATTTTACAGCTATTTTAAAATTGTAATAATATTTTGCCATATTACCATTTTACTGTGGTTTGTTTAAACGCTGCCTTGGTGATTAAGACTGTGTGTTTGATTTATTATTTAACCTGGGGATTATTTTGATAGAGCAGTAAAGTTCTTTGATTATTACGCCAGAATGAGAGTATAGTTCCTAGACGTATTGGCCTACAAAATAGGACCCTTATGTATTTCGTCAGTCTTAGTACACGATGAAACTACAGAAGAGTCAGGCTTTAAATAGGAAAATTATCAAAACAATTTTTTTTATTAGAGCGAGATGCTAATGGTCTAATCCGATTCAATGATTTATGCTAAGCTAAGCTAAAAGTGCTCACAGCAGACCCGGAGATGGTCTTAATGGATTGAAAACGGTAAAACTACTGTTTATTTTCATAATTATTTAAAAATTTCATTTGTATCGTTGTTCATTTTATTCATCTTGTAAGTTTTTTTTTTTAAAAACCTTTTCACCTCTGAGGAACAGAGAAAGTAAAGGTTCTGGAAATAAACTTTTCACAAAAGATGGGGTTTTAGATGTTTTTTTGAAGTCATTTTCACCTCTGAGGAGCAGAAAAAGTAAAGGTTCTTGAAATAAACTCCTTTAAGATACGATTTTAGATGTTTTAGATTTTTTTCAAGACATTTTGCTGAGAAAGTAATGGTTGACTTCACAGAAAAATATAGAACATGGTTCGTTTTAATGTTTAATATTATTATTAATTCATTCATTAATTTTCTTGTCGGCTTAGTCCCTTTATTAATCTGGGGTCGCCACAGTGGAATGAACCGCCAACTTATCCAGCACATTTCTACGCAGCGGATGCCTTTCCAGCCGCAACCCATCTCTGGGAAACATCCATGCACTCATCCACTACGGACAATTTAGTCTACCCAATTCACCTGTACCGCATGTCTTTGGACACAGTAACGCCAAATGACCCAGCGACCTTCTTGCTGTGAGGCGACAGCACTACCTACTGCGCTACTGTGTCGCCCACTATTATTATTATTATTATAATTATTATTATTATTTAATTACATTATTTTGTAAGTTGTTTATTACATTTTATACAGATTTTCCCCTACAAAATAATCCCAATCTAAAATGACGATTTCTTTGAGTAATTGTTTTGTGAACGTCGAAAAAAAAATTAAACTAAGCTAAAAGTACTCCCGGCAGACCTGGAGATCGCCTGAATGAATTAAAAATGGTAAAACTCGACTAATTAACACAGAAAGAGCTGTAAAATGAGGCTATTTTCAAAACATAAGTGGAGTGTTCCTTTAAAGCACAGGTGTCAAAACCAGTTCCTGGAGGGCCGGAGCTCTGCACAGTTTAGTTCCAACCCTAATTAAACACACCTGATCAAACTAATTGAGTGCTTTAGGCTTGTTTGGTACCTATAGATAGGTGTTTTGAAGCAGGGCTGGAACTAAACTCTGCAGGGCTCCGGCCCTCCGGGAATTGACTTTGACACCCCTGCTTTAAAGGTTACTGAAAACACTGTGAAAACGGTTATGTGTAAATGACACCACCCAAAAACAATTACTAATTAATCAAAACAACACAGAATTGATGATGTAAAGCGGAGTGATCTGGTCAATACGGTCATTGTGCAGTGAACTGCAGCTCGAGAAACATTTAAAAATCTTGTTTTGCTGTTGCTTGGATATCAAGGCTAAAAGAAGAAAAGGCTAATGGTCTAATCCGATTCAATGATCCATGCTAAGCTAACCTTTTCACCTCTGAGGAGCAGAGAAAGTAAAGGTTCTGGAAATAAACTCCTTAAAAATGAGATTTAGATTTTTTTGAAGACATTTTTGCTGAGAAAGTAATGGTTGACGACAGAAAACCATAAAGCATGGTTTATTTTATTGTTTACTATTATTGTCATTGTTTATTTGTATTTATCTTGTATGTTGTTTATTACATTTTATACAGATTCTCCCCTACAAAATAATAGTAGAGTTAGGCCCAATCCCAATTCTATTTTTGTACCCCTACCCCTTCCCCTTCCCCTTGGCCCTTACAACCGAGGGTTAAGGGGAAGGGCTTCAAAACTTACCCCTAAGAATTGGGACAGCACTTCAACACCTGCACACGTCATCATATGTCCTCACGATCTCTTGCTTCATATGAGATCAGACGATGGCGACTGCTGTAGTTATTCCAGTAGTGTTATTTTGTGGTGTTTATCTTCAGGAAATCACTGAAGGCATATATTATGTTATCATAACGATCTAATGTGGCAATAAGATCGTAACTGTACTGTGTATTTACACAGTGGCCATATTCATCTATGTAAACACACGAAAACAACATTAACATTATAGCAGACACTGTAAAAGCTCATTTTCAGCCACTAGACTGCTCTGACAGGGTATTCGAGTGTTATCGAGTGACAGAATGTTGTAGGACTGCTGTACAGGAGTTATGATTAGGGATTATAGATTGCCAAATTTAGCGGGTTTTTTCTCTCTCGTTTTTTTTAAAAAGCATGACCGTAAAACATGAACGCGGTTATGAATATAATAAAACATGTGTTTGTTTGTCGTAAAAATTTGTAATAATGACAAAAAAATACTAATTTGTGGATCTCCTTACTTCCGGGTTCAGCTATACTGCCGTTGTGGCAGGTGTATTCTGGGAAATATTCTTACCCCTCCGTTTCAAGTGTGCTCCTTAAAAATCTTCGTTCGAAGGGGTGTATACCCCTTGCCCTTAGCCCTACGCCTTCAAACTAAAGAGAATTGGGACACCCCTACCCCTTGGCGGGCACGCGCAAAACGAGGGGTAGGGGTAAGGGGAAGGGCTAAGAGGGAGAATTGGGATTGGGCCTTATTGTCTTGTGAACATCGCAAACAAAATAAACTAAGCTAAAAGTGCTCCCACCAGACCTGGACTGGATTAAAAATGGTAAAACTCGACTAATTAACTCAGAAAGAGCTGTAAAATGAGCCTATTTTCAAAACAAGTCGAGTGTTTCTCTGAAGCCTGCTGAAAACACTGTAAAATTCTGTGTGTGTAAATGACATCATCAAAATAAATTAACTAATTAATTAAAACAACACAGAAAGAGAAAAGACTATATTCTCCTCTGGCTTCAGGCATGTATGGCGTGATCCTGGCTTTCATACATTGGGCTCTTTTTTCTTTGAGGTCAGACAGTGTTTGGCATCCAAGGTTGCAGAGGCAGCTCACTATTGAGTCCACCTTTCACACTCTCCATCAATGCACTTCAGTCTTATTACACAAGTGATATTGCTCTGACATGAGCTTCTTCAAAGGGCCAAACCTCATTCAGACCAAAGCCAGAGACGCAGTGAATGACAATAATATGCTTCACAGCGATGTGGACAGAAGGATGTGCTCGAATCAAGGTAAAGCTTCCACTTCAGGTGACGCAACGAGCCCGCGATTCACCTCCACACGAAGAATCAAGCAGCACGCAGACATCTGAATAGCATCTGCTGAGATTGAGCTTCAGGGTGAAGGACCTGCTATTGGGAAATAAATGCTTCTCTTCTAGAAAACTCAATGAGGAACGCTCAAACGCCGCACTTGAAAACTTTACTTTCATTAGTCTTAGAGTTATTGTGAATCTCTACCCATCATGCTTTTTGCTCTCAATAGGCTTTGACGTAAAACACAAACCAGCGTTGATGTGGACGCGGTGTGATATTAATGCAGACACATCAGTGTGTAAACCCACTCAGCTTCTGACCCTGAACTCTGACCTCTCGGTTAACCTAAAGGTCAAACAAAAGTAGTGACTGACAGAAGAAAACACAGCACTGTGTGTGTGTGTGTGTGTGTGTGAGCATTTTTGTTAGTGTGCGTTTGTGTTTGTGTGTGTGTGTGAGCATTTTTGTTAGTGTGCGTTTGTGTGTGTGTGTGTGTGTGTGTGTGTGTATACATGTATGTCTGTGTGAGAAAGCATGTGTTTGTGTTAATGTGCATGAGTGCTTTTGTGTGTGTACATAGATGTACGCGTTTACTTGTGTGTGTGTGTTTGTGTGTGTATACATGGATGTATGCGTGTGTTTGTGTGAGAGCATGTAAATGTTTTCGAGTGTTCGTAAGTTAGTGTATGTGTGTACATGTGTGTGTGAGTTTGTGTGTGTGAGAGAGAGAAAGCATGTCTGTGAGTGTGCGTTTGTGTATATACACGTTTGTGAGTGCTTTTGTGTGTGTGTGTGTGTGTGTGTGTGTGCATGGATGCATGTGTTTACTTTTGAGTGTGTGTTTGTGCGACAGCATGTGAATCTTTGCAAGTGTGTGTGTGTGTGTGTGTGTGTGTGTGTGCGCGCGCACACGAGTAAGAGAGCATGTGTTTGAGTGTGTGTGTGAGTTTGTGTATGGATTTGTGTATTTACATACGTGTGTGTTAATGCTTTTGTGTGTGTGTGTGTGTGTGTGTGTGTGTGTGTGTGTGTGTATGTGTTTACATGGATGCATGCGTTTATTGTGAGCATGTTCATGTGCGTTTGTGTTTGAGGGTGTGTATGTTTGTATTTATGTGTGTGAGAGAAAGCATGTGTGTGTTAGTGTGCATGAGTGCTTGTGTGTGTGTGTACTAAATCTAAATGTGTGAGAAAGCATGTGTGTATGAGTGTGAGTGATCATTTGTGTGTGTTTGTGTATGTATATGAATGTTTGAGAGTAAGTGAGCGTGTGCGAGAGAGAGCGAGTGTGTGTGTGTGTGTGTGTGTAGTCCTGACGCTGGCAGCAGTGCAGTGCTCTGGATCTGGATGAGGTGTTGTGTTACCCTGCGGCCTCAGCACTGAATTCTCACTCACTGAGACTAATTCTGGGTCAAAGTCTCTGCGCCATTTAATCACATTTGTTTGGCAACAATTCTGCATTAACCGAAACATGTCTGAGATTAACAGCTAAAGAAAGAGGAGCGAGAGAGTTGGAGAGAAAGAGAGAGGGACGAGATGTTATTAAACAGTGCTGGTTCCTGTTTAAGATTTTTACTGAGCGTAAGCTAATATAAGTAATACCACAGCAGGGGACTGGAAGGGGAAAAAACTATAAAACACAAGCATGCACTCAATGACTCGACTAAACACACACACACACACACACACACACACGATCTATTCAAACTAAAACATCTCCAAAACAGCCACTACAGACTTCTTTAATACAGTACACTTAAATTTAACTACACTACCTGACAAAAGTCTTGTCGCCTACGCAAGTTTTAGGAACAGTAAATAATATCTTGAGTTCTAGTTGATCATTTGGAGTCAGAAGTGGCTTATATGAAAGGCAAAGGCCTCTAGATGACGCTTATTTGAGCACAATAAAATATGATCATGCCTTGATTGTTTAATGAGGACAGTAAGGTCTGACTTTGCTCAGACAAAAGTCTTGTCACTTAACAGAAATAATGTCCAGTATAGAATATAAAGTCATGCTGCAGTGGAAACAGAATGAATATTGTGTCTGACTCCATCATGAGCTTGGAGGACTGCATCATACATCTCTGAATGACTCAAATCACTTATTAATAAAGTCATCTGGAATGGCAAAGGAAGCGTTCTTGCAGGACTCCCAGAGTTCATCAAGAGTCTTTGGATTCCTCTTCAACGCCTCCTCCTTCATCTTACCCCAGACGTGCTCAATAATGTTCATCTCTGGTGACTGGGCTGGCCAATCCTGGAGCACCTTGACCTTCTTTGCTTTCAGGAGCTTTGATGTGGAGGCTGAAGTATGAGGAGCGCTATCTTGCTGAAGAATTGTCCCTCTCCTGTGGTTTGTAATGTAATGGGCAGCACAAATGTCTTGATACCTCAGGCTGTTGATGTTGCAGATCTCTCGCACGCCCCCATACTGAATGTAACCCCAAACCATGACTTTTCCCTTACCAAACTTGACTGATTTCTGTGAGAATCTTGGCTCCATGCGGGTTCCAGTAGGTCTTCTGCAGTATTGGTGATGATTGGTGAAGATTTGACCTTCTGACACTTTTCCAAATGATCAACTAGAAGTCAAGTAATTGTCTGTTGCTGTTACAACCGAGATCGACGACAAGACTTTTGACAGGTAGTGTACGTTTGCTTAATTTAAATGAAAACGTAACTGAATATTATCAATAAACAAGACATGTCAAGTATAGATTTGAATGGGAAAAAGTATAACATTAATATAGTGAACAAAGCCCATTCTACTAGTACAGGAGCCAATCGTTGATCAATATAGACTAATGTTTCTCCGGGGGAGGGGCTCGGTCCAGACGTGTGTTTATGACAGTTTCTGCAGCTTCATTATGAATCCTTGGGTGTCAACAAACGCACTGGAATCTCAGCCAGTACTTGCTTTACAGACATGAGAAATATATCCACACGAAGCTTGAAATCTCTACTTTTAAACGAACTAACTGTAATTGAAAGCAAATGTTCTCTGGTTTTGTAATCTGTATGAAATGATCGCAAGGTACAGTCCATCCCGTTAAATGCACATCACATGACAACAACTACTCGAATGCCCAAAAACTTGTAAACAGAGTCCCTTTGGGAGGAGGTTTGCAATCAAGACTAAGTTGGGAATTACTTCAGAAAACCAGCGTGTTGATATGAGATTATTTATAGGTTGATAATGTGTAACGTTTAGCTCGGGCAAACCTGAAAAAATGCCGATTTTAGAAACTAAACTAAAGAGACAGTTGATGTTTAACTTGTATTGGTGATTCCAAATATGTAATGTAATCGTAAGCTTGGCAAACAGTTTGAGAATTGGATGTTTCCCCATTTAAACTCAATACCCGAGAGGCGTTTCAAAGATGGCTGCCGAGTGAAATTACTTAAAGAGACTTTGATATTAGTTGATTTACGGGTATTTTAGTTATTAGACTAATAGTTCCAAACGTTTGAAGCAAATTTTAACTTTACAGAATTGAATCCCTTTATATATTTATCATGTAGGAAACCCTTTAATAGAAATGTATACAATTATAGCCCGTTTCCACTAAGTGGTACGATACGGTATGGTTCGGTACACTTTTCTACTGTCAAAAGGTACCAAAAAGCGAACAATATTTTTGGGTATGCTTAGTAGGCAGAGCTGGAAGCGCAGCTGAATGCTATTGGTTTACAGAGAAATGTCACTAGGGCATATACAAGCAGGAGAATGAAAATATAGGGACTGCCATTTTTAAATACACAGCTGAAACATTACATCGTAATACTATATACACAGGGCTCGAAATTAACTTTTTTACTTGGTAGCACCGGTGCTCCCAACTTAAAAAATTTAGGAGCACCAGAAAAAATTTAGGAGCACCCACCAAAAATGAATGAGCACCACTGCAAATTGTATTTTAAGGGATTTATTGTATTTGAAAACAACATCAATCAGGACTAACAATAACCAGAAACAGCTATCTAACTAATGCTGTGATGACTTATTGATATTTGTGCAATAATTCCAAAATGAATGTCTAATAATTATAAAATATTATTAATGATGATGATGATGATGATGTCAATAATACTTGCAATGAATAACATTTGTCATTATCATGCTGCCCTGAATGTGCTTGAATGCGAGTTATGTACTGTAAAAGGTCCTGCTGTTACTTTATGAAAAATAAATTTATGGTTTGCATCAAACAAAAATGAAGCATCGCAGTAAGAAATATTTATTTTGCACTATTGTTTTTATACGCATGTCAATTTAATAAATAATATTTCTGCTACAAAACATAAACGTAAGATTATAATAAATCATTCAATCCAATGCTGAAAGCTGCAAAGCAGTCATCACTAAATAGAAAAATAATATACATGTCAAGAAAGAATGGACAAAAGAAAGTAAGAAAAGTCTCACTTCTAACACTCTTTAAAAGTTTTGGTTTCGGTTTGTGTCATTTTAAATGCTCGGTCTCGTTATGAGCTGATTTTCCTTTTTCTGTGTTTGTGGAAAAAAGCGAGTCAGCCAGCACAATATAAGAGCAGGCAGAGCAGGATTCTCGCGATGACCACCAGCGCAATACAGTTCTTTGTTATGAGCCGCAGATTCAGTTTAAACTTAGTAAAGGCGAGCTTCTTTGGCGATGATGTGTACAGTGTTACATACATACATAACACGCAGTGAATGCAACGCATCGAGATTCGGGCACCTTCTCCGAAAACACTCGACTGATCTCGGCTGGCGCCCTTATAAGCTCCCTGTTATCTGACAGCGGGAAGCCTTGAGTGATTGACAGCTAATATGAACCAATATAGCGGCAGGGAAGTCCGATTCACCACGTTTTTAGAAAAAAAAAATCAAAACAAGTCCCACTACAACCATTATATGCAGTCGCACAAATGCTCCCAAATATATTATGAGGTCGCATAGATTAAATTTCGGGCGCATATGCGACCAAAATGGTCGCAATTTCGAGCCCTGTATATACATATAATAACGAGCCATGGTCGCCCCGAGCTCAAACAAACCTTGCCGACATCTTGATGAACAGCCAGAAAGCCAAGAAGAACAAAATCTGCCGTGTCCTGTTTTTGTTTTACGAGGCCGTCTAAAAGCATGAACGGTTTTACTTTCTCCAGAGAGCTCTCGATCGCTCATGTGTGCGTCTATATTTGAAATACTTGAGCTGATGATAATAACGTCATTACTAAAGTGCTTTTGACATCCGATCTTGTCAGAAATTAACAAACGCAAGAGTGAGGCACGAAAAACAAAAAAGAAGCCCAACAAAACAAAGGAGCAAATGATTCTTTCAGCAACCTAAAAGATGAACAAACTGCCATGTTTAACTATTATCATCACCTTTTGCACTATTATGAACTCAGAATGACTCTCTAACAGAGGTTACATGTGCTGCTGAAGATTAAAGATACAGATGAGAGGTTTGCTCTGACTGTGGGCTATTTGTTGCGTGTTGTTTTGAACTCAAATAAGGACTAAATGTATGCTGTGTGTAGTTTTTCAGTAACATATTGTAGACTGTAAGGGTCTGTATGTGTTCATTTATTTATTTATTTTATATAATCGCAGACGTTACAGTAGGCTATTTCGTCATTGATCTGCAGTTATAATCAAATCACGTTCATAAAAAGGTTAGTAATAAACATTTATACACAAGTATTTGTGTCTAAAGCATCTGTTTTGTGAGAAGTGCTTCTCATATGATATGTGAACAACCCGTACAGCTTTACTGCAGACGTTTCCTCCAGCGAGAATGACGTTGACTGAAACCTTCTGTTGTACAACATGCCCACCAATTGGTACAATTGGTACCCTTTTGGCAGTGGAAATGCAAGCCTGATAAAGGTGACCCATACAGACCCACACCGTACTGTACCACTCAGTGGAAACAGGCCATTAAGTGATGCAATCAAAAGTGAAGATAATGATAATATTATAAAAGCTTTGCTGTCATTTTCAACTTTCCATTCATCAAACAATGACAAAAACCATTACAATTAATTTATTCTTCAACAAGTCAGATGAGTTTGGATTTCGGAAGGTTTACCTGAAAAATGAAATGATGACGCTGAAAATGTTTAATCACATCAATAAAGTACACAGTAAAGCAATTCATTTAAACTTTAAAATACACAGCGAGTACTCTAAAAGAACTCTAAAGCAGCTATTTTCAGTCTCTTAATTCCTTAATATGATTTTTGGGTGAAGCAGGATGTTCAGTGACTTTAGGGTGGTGTCTGATTACAACCATCAGGAGTTGATTCAACCCAAAAAGTAAAAAGCTACAAACTCTAAATGCAGTCAGATGGCTGGTCTAACGTGGTTTAAAAGAGAAATCGAGAAGCTGCGCAGCAAAATTCAGTCAGTAATGTTATGTATATAGACCAGAGACCAGAATGTACTGCAATTTTATCACTAAGCATCAGAAATTAATTTATTTCATTGCAAAAAAAGAATAGTAAAGAACAATTGACAACGGGCTGTTAAATCATTAGTTTCAAACATTTCCTAAGGACATTTTCCACAGTGTGTCCTATAGCAGGGGTTCTCAACCTTTTTCAATTCAAGGCCCACCTCCTTCTCTGAAAAATATTTGAAAGCCCAAACTGATTGTCTAGAGAAAATGCTTATTTTAAAGCTTTATTTATTAGCCAAACATTTCTTTTGCCGTCTATTATTCTCTCTTTTTTTTTTTTTTTTTACATCTTTTTATAAAAAAAAAAAAACCAAACAATATATAGATATACATATATACAGCTGAAGTCAGAATTATTAGCCCTCTTTGAATTTTTTTCTTCTTTTTTAAATATTTTCCAAATGATGTTTAACAGAGCAAGGAAATTTTCACAGTATGTCTGATCATATTTTTTGTTCTGGAGAAAGTTTTATTTGTTTTATTTCGACTAGAATAAAAGCAGTTTTAAATTTTTTAAACACCATTTTAGGGACAAAATTATTAGCCCCTTTAAGCTATAATTTTTCTCGACTGTCTACAGAACAAACCACTGTTATACAATAACTTGCCTAATTACCCTAACCTGACTAGTTAACCTAATTAACCTTGTGAAGCCTTTAAATGTCACTTTAAGCTGATTGGAAGTGTCTTAATAAACATCTAGTAAAATATTATTTACTGTCATTATGACAAAGATAAAATAAATCCATTATTAGAAATTAGTTATTAAAACTATTCTGTTTGGAAATGTGTTGGAAAAAATCTTCTCTCCGTTAAACAGAAATTGGGGAAAAAATAAACAGGGGGGCTAATAATTCAAGGGGGCTAATAATTCTGACTTCAACTGTATATATATATATATATATATATATATATATATATATATATATATATATATAAAATGTAAAATATAATAACATATTTTTATATATTTTTAAAAAAACGCATAACCTAGTTAAGCCTTTAAATGTCACTTTAACCTGTATAGAAGTGTCTTGAAAAATATCTAGTCAAATATTATTTACTGTCATCATGACAAAGATCAAATAAATCCATTATTAGAAATGAGTTATTAAACTATTGTGTTTAAATCTTCTCTCTGTTAAACAGAAATAAACAAGCGGTCTAATAATTCAAGGGGGCTAATATATCTGACTTCAACTATATATATATATATAAAAATATATAAAAATGTAAAATATAATAATATATATTTTTATATATTTTTTAATAAATGCTCAGACTGGTTCAAAGCTCCTGAAGTCTTTATTTCAGTTATTCTTTACAACTGCAGAGAATTTGGGCCTTTTCTTCAATAAATGAAGCTGACAGAACAACTGCTGAAAAAAAACTGCTGCTGCTTTGAATTAGACTGACTACTGTTCATCTATTGATCTACTATTCGTATCCATTAAAAATAAATGTAAAACACAGTAAAAATTAGCTTAAATCTGTGGAAACACATCGATCTGAAGGCGGTTGGGTTTGTAGCTGGACATTATTGGAGTTTGCTGACAGGAACGGTGAACAGCGGTTGACTACTTAAACACCACTGAGTCTCTCTGGACGCGCGTCCGTTATAAAACACTCGCAGGACGTTAATTTGGACAACTATGCTGATATTTTAAAGTGTTCACACAAAGAGAGCACGCTTAGTTTGTGAATCAATGGACTTGTGCGACTCTGACAAGAGGCTCACACGAGCTGGTTATTATAACTCTAATCATCGTTACTAGGGATGCTCCGATCAGGATTTTTGCAGCCGATACCAAGTACCGGTTCTTCGTGATGGTGATCGGCCAATACTGAGTACCGATTCTGATGCTTCAAGCTTTATAATACATGAAGCACATTTTCTCCCTAAGTATGATAATTAAGTGGAGATCTTGCCTTACACCTCAGAGAATAAATAAAGAATGTTGCATATAATCCCTCAAACATGTCTCTTATAACCATTTAGTGTGGACATGTCATGGTCAGAAGCAACCTTACAGAAAATAATAGATAAAACAGATACAAAAAAATGGTAAGAAAAACAACTAACAAAGCAATTTGGAAACATCGCAAATGATGGAAGAAGAATTGTCTCAATCAAGAAAAAGTACATATTTGATGCATAAGATGTTAAAATGCACATCTATAAATATATATATATTTTTTAATTGCAGTAAGTATATTACAAAAAGGTATATTATGAAATATTCAATTAAAACATTTTTTTTTAACGCTTTTAATTGCATTTCAGCCAGGTTTTAGGGAACTTGTAAAAATGTCAAAAACACAGAACTCTCAGTTCTTATACATGTAAAAACGTCTAAGACCATTCCAATATTTTGCTCTCCAACTAGCATGTCTGGTTCCTCTGCATATAAACTCGTAAACAGACACCTGTGATCAGTTCATGAGATCGGCCAGATTGGCGAGTACCGATCGAGTCATAAAATGTGATTATCGGCCGATACCTATCTCTGGCCGATTGATCGGAGCATCCCTAATCGTTACCTTTACATTTGTGTGATGGTTGGATTTATACAACTGGGGACCTAGTTGATGCACATTGGTTGGAAATTTAAGCCACCGTCTGCATTTAACAGTGAGACTGTTTTTGCACTGAGTCCGAATTAGCTTATTTAAATCACAGAAAACGGGAAATGCCATTAATTCAATCATTTTAATATGACAAATCTAATAATGAAATCAAATAATTATAGTTTAATATTTAAGTTAATAATCTCGCGGCCCACCTGCAGGATCGCTGAGGCCCACCGGTTGAGAATCCCTGTCCTGTAGTACTTTTCTTTTTAAGAACGTTTCTTTTAATTGACAGTTTTTTTAGTTAAAATATAAATATATATATTTAAAAAAAACATTAAAAGGCAAAAGTCAATATTTTTATCCCACTTAAGAAAATATTATTATTTCTTCTTCTTATTATTATTATTATTAAATTATATTATTATCATTTTTATATTACATTCACTGAAGAAGCATTTGAAAGGGTGTGCAGTTAAATGAAGGGGTGTGAAGTGTTTGTGTGTGAGAGGGATAAATAACGTAGTACTAGCAGTAAACATTAAATGAGGGTAAAGTGTGGTTTATACTTCTGCATCGATTGATCGGCGTGACCCTCGGCACCTGCCTTGCACGTTGCTGTTTGTGTAACACTTCTGAAATGCTAGCTGGCAGTAGGTTATGTTCCTCTGTGTCGCGTTTCTACACTAGTGTTTGTTTTTTTTGTATGCTACATGTAGCTAAAACTCGCTCACTCTGAGGCAGGAAGCGGTGGACATGCAACAACTTTAATCATAAGGTAAACAAAACAACTTTGCGGGACTCCACACTTATAAACACTCACAGAGATCATCATCTTTGGATTCATCTTCAATCCTTCATCTTACCCCAGACATGCTCAATACTGTTCATATCTGGTGACTGGGCTGGCCAATCCTGGAGCATGTGCAACAAAACAACAGTTTCCATCTGAAGGTCCTTCACCGGACTCGACACTTATAAACAGTCGCTCCTTCAGGCTTGCACCTCTCAGCACTGCCCACACTCGTCACTGCTACCGAACTAACCATCCACAGAGCTTGAGCTACGGATCGTTGCAATGTGTAGTTACATTTTTTGAGAGGTGCACGTCAGCATCAGCCACAGCGAGGGCTATGAGACCATGTGAAGGCTGCACCGGACCACAAGTGTGCGCTTGACGCAGAAGTATAAATCAGCCCTAAGGTGTGTGCATGTGTGTGTTTGAAGGCTCAGCTGTAACACTCCAAGCTTCTGCTCTGGTTTCTTTGTCCTGTCACACATGCCAGTCTAAAACTCTCAAAGAGCCCATTCACTTCCAGTGCTGCACTTGCCAACACACACACATACACTGCCCTTTCCTCTTTACAGCCCAATGTAACACACACATTCCTCTTTAAGTGCGGTGCAGACGACACACACAGTATGGCTGCACTGCTAAAGCGATCTCAGAAACTCAAATGCACGCTAATTCCATCTTAGAAAGCAACAATGGTGCGTCACGTGTGAGGGGAATCCCGGGACCTGAAACTAAACCCACCGCTGCGTGATCAGAAACACTACAGAAAGAAATGAACCACCAAAAAAATCCTCAATGTTGCAGCTCAATGTTAAATGCGTGCTCAGCATATCAGGAGCTTGTCGTTCGCTATTTTGTTAGCATACGATGTTAGCTAAAATGCTAAATTTAGCACTGCACATTCTCAAATTTGAAAGGTATTTGAAATGTTATTAAAACAAACTCAAGATACTATTGTTCAGTCTTTTCTGCAGCTCAATGTTTTACTGATGAATCCTCACCTTTCAAATGATACCAAACTGTATGGGGAGACTCAACAAATGGTAATAATAAACGTTTACAAAGCGCTGTAATACTTTCGAAAATCACGATCGAAACGTATATATCCATGCCTGATATCCGATGGCCAGAAAGTGATTCATTTTTTATGAGTTGTTTAAATATTGATGTCTGTGATGCAGACCAGAGACTCTAATGTACACCATAATTTTATATAAAATTCCCTTTAATGTGTGATATCACTAAAAAGTGGTCGTAAACTAATATTTTCTCCATTCAAATGAGTCGCGGCTTGGACTAGGAAAGCATTTCATACGTCAGCAAGCGGATTAAGACTTGATAATCATTATGGATGACAATATTTCATGTGTTTAACTTTGCAGAATCTTAAAAAGTGGCAGCAGATTTGTAAGAAAAATCCCTCTTTTGGTCACAGAATTTTCTGCCATTTAGTTCAAACAGTGTGAAGATTCAATTTAATTTGGTCAGTGAATCATGCAACTAGTTCAATCTGCCACCAAATCAATTTGCAGCAGAAAAAGGTCTGAAATTTGATTAATTTGGTCAGTGGATTATGCTTTTATTAATGATATGAAGCAGTTTACTAAACAATCAGAAATTAACAGATTATATATCATTATTTGTCTAATTAAACTACTGAATAATTTATAGCGACTTACAAAAAGCCCTGTAGTTTTTCACAAAATCAGTCGGATTCATTTGGAGAGTGAATCACACAATGAATCATATGCAGAAGTTAGTGAAACAGTCTGAAATAGATTCAGTTTGATTCATTTAAACAGTGAATCATGCACTGATTCATTTGCAGCAGTTCCAATATTTTGCCTATTAAATGTAAATCATTTGAACAGTGAATCATGCACGGATTCATTTGCAGCAGCTTTAAAATTATTGCAAATTCAATTTGATTTATTTGGAGAGTGAATCATACAATAAATGATATGCAGAAGTTTGCAAAATAGTCTGAAATATCTTTAGTTTGATTCATTTGAACCATGAATCATGCACCGATTCCTTTCCAGCAGTTCTGACATTTTTTAAAATTCAGTTTTATTCATTTGAACAGTGAATCATGCACCGATTCCTTTGCAGCAATCGCAAAATTTTTGCATATACAATTTGATTTATTTGGAGAATGAATCACACAATAAATCATATACAGGGGGTCAAAAATATTTTCAGTTAGATTCATTTGAACAGTGAATCATGCACCAGTTCATTTGCAGCAGTTCAAACATTTTGATAATTCACTTTGATTCATTTGGACAGTGAATCATGCACCGATTCATTTGCAGTGGTTCCAACATTTTTTCGAATTCAATTGGATTCAATTGGACAGTGAATCACACAATGAATCATGCAAAACAGTCTGAAATAGTTTCAGTTTGGTTCATTTAAACAGTGAATCATGCACTGATTCATTTGCAGTAGTTCAAATATTTTCGCTAATTCAATTTGATTAATTTGGTCAGTGAATCATACAATGAATCATGTACAGGGGTGTGCAAAACAGTCTGGAATATTTTCAGTTTGATTCATTTGAACAGTGAATCATGCACCGATTCCTTTGCAGCAATTCAAACATTTTTGCCAATTCAGTTTGATTCATTTGGACGGCAAATCACACAATGAATCACGCACAAAACAGTCTGAAATGGTTTCAGTTTGATTCATTTGAACAGTGAATCATGCACCGATTCATTTGCAGCAGTTCCAACATTTCCACTAATTCAGTTTGATTAATTTGGACAGTGAATCACACGATGAATCATATCCACAAGTATAAAAATTGACAAATTCAATCAGATTTTTTGGGATAGTTCAAACCTGCACTGAATCATTTGCATCATTTTGCATAAAAAAAAAAAAAGATTCTGACATTTTCATAATTTACTTTGATTTATTAGGATAATTAAAGTTTTGCACAGTAAACAAGCTTCATGCAAGAGATTCTATGGCTGACAACGTGTGCGATGGAAACAAGGCATTGTTGTTTATCTTAAACATCACATTATTACTCACAAACATGCTAACCAATCAGCTTCTGTCTTAACAGGAAGTGAGTGACAAGAGTTTGCAACTGGTTTCTAATCAAATCTAGCAGGACACTGGAGCTTTGTGACCACAGAACAAGTCCAGATGATGCTCATTGAAGGAGCTTTAACACTTTTAGTGCACACTAAAAAGGTGTTTACCGATTCCTTCTTCTTTATGGATGCAATTGATGGTTTTCAGGCATGTGACCTAAGTGGAAATTCTTGATTTAATTGTTTTATGTTCAGTCCACTTAAATTTGGAAAAACAATTAAGGTAACTTAATCGATTTGTGTTGGGATGACATGAAGGAATTGTGTGGAACCCAGCATTTCTTACTGTGATGCTGATAAACACGTCATCATTGACAAAAATTGCATGGAAATGGTGAACAGTGTGGTTTGATACTTCGGAAAGCTCCGCACAAAGCCTGTGGAGTGTTTGGGGACTGCTGTTTTTTTTGCGAGGCGTCTCGCCTGGAGCAGCCTTGTTAAACGAGCTAATCGTTTACATCTGGAGCGGCGCGGAGAGGAGGGGAAAGAGCAGGAAAAACAGAGCAGGATATTCAGGAGGTGCAGCGCGAGCACCGAGGCGTATCCTGTGACGATCGGACATACGTGACCTA
Source organism: Danio kyathit (assembly GCA_903798195.1). NCBI lineage: Eukaryota > Metazoa > Chordata > Actinopteri > Cypriniformes > Danionidae > Danio > Danio kyathit. The sequence goes on from LR812526.1 coordinate 64,681,670, forward strand.
CCGAGAGCAAGACAAAACAAATAAAGCTGGAGGGAAAGAATAGCTTCATTCTTCGCTGGAGGTGTCGTCTTATCATTAGTATGCCGGCGCTGCTGTGCTTCAGCTGTCTTTGCAGGAGAAAATATCAGCTGGCTGTTTTCATGGCCTCCGTCTGACCTGTGGGCCGAAGCGGGGCCTTAAAACAAATACGATAGCGATCGGAGATCCTCATCTGGACGTCACGATGTTCAGGGGGCCACGTGTATACAGATGAGAAGTCCACACTGATGATAATAGTAAAAGTCTGGGGTTTATTAGGCTAGAAACATACTGTAGGACCATCAGGACTGTCCACTCTGTGCTGCTTAAAGGGACAGTTCACACTATTCTGTCATCATTTGCTAGTCCTGCAAAACTGTTCATTTTCTTTCGGCTTAGTCCTTTATTCATCAGGGGTTGCCACAGTGGAATGAACCACCAACTATTCCAGCATATGTTTTATATAGCGGATGCCCTTCCAGCTGCAACCTAATACTGAGAAACCACAAAACACACTCATTCACAAACACACTCATACACTACAGACAATTCAGTTTATCCAATTCCCCTATAGCGAGCATGTGTTTGGACTGTGAGGGAAACCAGAGCACCCGGAGGAAACCCACGCCAACACTGGGAGAACATGCAAACTCCACACAGAAATGCCAACTGACCCACCCAAGACTCGAACCAGCGACCTTCTTGCTGTGAGGCAACAGTGCTAACCACTGAGCCACTGTGTCGCCCTAAACAAGCAACATTAAACATAGCGGCACAAAAGCTACCTTTTACAAAGAAATGTAGCAAACAGTGCAAGAACCACTGCAAATTACATACATAGTTGTTTCGTAGGTAATTATTGCAAAAAAAAAGTAATTAAAATGCATAATATGTGAGGTTTATTCTATAAATACTAATATGCACCAGTTTTATTCAGCAAATATGCTACAGTTTTTAAAAACGTACAAATAAATATTATATTAAAGATTCTTTTTTTTTATTTATATATAATTATTTTTTAGGGGTTTTTCACCTTTATTATGACAGGACAGTGGAGATTTCAGACAGGAAAGTATTGGGAGCGGAGAGAGGGGAAGGGTCGGCAAAGGACCTCGAGTCGGGAATTGAACTCGGGTCGCCGTGAGCACCATGGTGCTATATGTCGGCACACTTTACCACTAGGCTATTGGCGTCGACATATTAAGGATTCTTAGGAAATATATCAGTACCTACGTTTTCATCCACCTATTTTTATGCGCACTTTGGACATGCGCATAAAAAAATTGTTAATGGAAACGCCAAGATGAGCATCAATTTTGAAAATGCTTATAAAAAAACATATGCGCATAACTGAGTAAGATAAACTTTTTATTTGATAAGAAAAAGATGCACATAAACTACGATGGAAACACTTTTACCGCACAAATTCCAGTATGCGCATTAAAAAAGGTCATGTGATTTTGATATAAGAGATCATGTGATGATGAAAGTGTGTGTGAATGGACAAACCAGCAGGCTGAGCACACTGTAGAACATCTGAAATGTTGTTTTGGTCATTCTAAAACGTTTTAACCATTTCAGTGTTAGAGTTATTACATTATTAATGACCTCCAGAAGAGCGTCTGCGCTCCACATCTCACGCCTTCAAACGCCATCATCGCGTTCCATTTTTACTTTTGATATTTGACGCCAGTTAGTCAGGAAGTGACGATTTCGTTCTCTTTGACTGGTTGGATGGAAACGCTGCTTTCTTCACACGTCTTTTATGCGATGTTCCAGTTTTGCACATAAATTAAACTCACATCTTTGGATAAAAACATAGCTTATGATTGATCTGCTGAAAAAGTTTTCTGGGCTTCTTGCTGTTTAACGCCCCATTCACACGAGGTGACAGCGTCAATGCTTCCTATTCACTTTGAATGGGTGAGATCAGGCATTGCCGAACTGCATTGTGTATCCATCGGCGCTGCTTCAGCAGCGTTGTTCACGGCAGAACTTGAGAATTTCTCAACTTTTCAAGCACCAACGGACGCGTCAACCAATCAGATCACTTTATGCAAATACACCAGCTCAGACAGCAGTCGATTGCAGAGTAATTTCATTGGCTGACGCTGCTATGACGATCGAATTAGCTCCAACTTCAGACTCACCCTTTTTCAAGCGTTGACGCTGAAGCCCTGTGTGAATCGTGCATAACTGAGGGACAGAGAGCTCTTACATTCTATCTAAAATGCCATATTTAATGGATGAACAGATTTTGGAACAGAATGGGGATGAGTAATTAATGACTATTTCAGGTGAACTATCCCATTAAAACACTTCTGCATTTTAAGGTAACCTGTTATGCTGCGTTCACACCAGACGCGGAAGAAGCATCAAGTGCGAGTGATTTACATGTTAAGTCAATGCAAACGCGTGAATGGGCATCCTGCGGATGGCGCTGCGAGAATTGACCGTTTTGCGCAATTGACGCGCAAATCGCACGGATCGCTTGAGTTCAAAAATCTGAACTTCTGCGGACATTTGCGCCACGTTAACCAATCAGGAGCTTGCTCTTGTGGGGGCGTGATTGTGACGTAGCACCTGTTGTTGGTGTCCCGGGGGAAAATCCTCCAGCCGACACCGACAACAGTTCATCAAACTGGGCTTGGCTCAGTCAGAAGCACCGCTGGAAGCCCCAGTCATCCAGGTTAAGTTTCTGGAGGAGTTTATGAGCTCACAGAGCTGGGTGCACCTTTGAAAGTATCTAGTGAACTCAGACACTGCTCCAAACGTATCAACGCTGTTTTACAGCCTTCATAAAGTACATAAACACAGTTATTTTATTAATAAAATCCATGTTAGCCATTTAGCAACAAAGCTACAGCCACCAGGCAGACAGAAGCCCTGCCCATGACGCGAATCATGACGCGAGTTTGACGTGCGAATGAAGCGAGTAAACTCATATGGTCACGCGTCATGCGTGAATATCGAGATTTAAATAAGTTTAAGGTGTAAAATAAGTTTCTGATGTTTTTAGTGTGTGTGTGAAGAAGTTTTTAGAGTATTTCCACTCAAACTACCACACAGATAATATTTTCTAACTCTCTAAAACTGACCCTTTTAGGTTTTGCACCTAATTATGCCGTTTTGGTGACTGTCGCTTTAAATTCAAATGAGATTGTGCTCTTTTTCAGAAGAGGGCGGAGCTACAAATGAATATGCATCAGCATAGTGGCAGACTCTAAAACAAGAATAATATCCTATGCTAATGAGGGAGAGATGGTCACTAGTGGGTGGGGCTTTCTCCCTCTGATGACACGTACAAAGGAGGAATGTCAATGAAAGCGTTTCAGCAGACTGTTTTTATCAAGCGTGATTATAAAAAATATATTTAATAAATGTTTACTGTTACATTCACACACTGTTCCCCTTCAAAAAGTCATTTTTGCATAATAGGTCCCCTTTAAATCATGTTATTTTTTGTCATGCTATGTTTAATAACCCATCCGTCCACAACTCCACTCACCCCCTTCCCCTTTTCCCTCATTTCCTTATCATCACTATCACTTTTCCCTCCTTCCACCCACCAACTGTGCAGCGCGTCAGACTCGGCCTCCTCTTTTCCAGCTCTAACTCGAACCATCTGCTAGGAATACCAGACTGATGAAGGTCTGCTTGTGGAGTGGTGGTCCCCCCCTGACGCTCCCCCTCTTTCTGCACAATCACATTTTATTAGCGTTCACTCCAGCACTTAGTGTTCTGGTTTTAAGAGCACTGATGGCTCTTAATGTGAAATAAAACCCCCGGTCTCCACGTGAGGGGCCACACATGATCCGCAGGGGCCCCAAGGGGGGGGGTGGAGCCATGCTATCAATCAGCCCAAGAGCCCTTATCAGCGTGGAGAGAGAGATGGATGGATGAGCCCCACACCCAGGCTTCACCTTGGCCCTTGGGTCGAGGGCTTTAGCCTAGGTCTTAGCGGGACATACGATAAGTGCATGCATGCATATTTGTATACTTAAAGTGCACGTGACAAGACGCTATTAGGTTGACATGCACAGACTCCTTCACATGCACAGACAAACAGGACTATATTTCATGGTGGTGGGCTTTATTTTTGACCTGTGCATGAGCAGCTGGCATTTCTCGCAAAGTGCATTGCATTGTTTTTCCCAAGCATTTCCCACATTGTGTTGCAAGCGTTCTTGTGTGTGGAGGTAAATGCATCATCTGTGGGTGTGGATGGTGAACAGTCATGTGAGTGTGACAGATTGGACCTATTGTGTTTAGTTTAGCACATTTAATGTTGATGTTTGTAACTAAAAATTATTTAGAAATGTTGGAAATTGAAATAAGTTAAAAAAATAGTACAATAAAAACGTTTTTAAAAACTGCCTTGGCAATAAACTGGAATAAAATAAGTTGAAGTGCTAAAAAAAAAACAATCATTATGAAAACGAAAGGCAAACGGAGGGAAAAAAAAACACACTAAATAACTAGAAGCTACAAAACTAAAAACTCATATTTGAATGCAATTAAAAATATTAATAAAGTTCAGTTAATAAAATTATTTAAAATGTGAAAAACTGAAACAAACTTGAGCTGTCTGGATCAAAAAAAATGGAATAAAATAAGATGCTAAAACAAAAAATATGAAAACAAAAGCCAAATAGAAAAAATGAATAATAAAAACTCAAATTTAAATGCAATTCAACGCAGTGGCGCATTAGTTAGTGCTGTCGCCTCACAGCAAGAAGGTTGCTGGTTCGAGCCTCGGCTGGGTCAGTTGGCGTTTCTGTGTGGAGTTTGCATGTTCTCCCTGTGTTCGCGTGGGTTTCCCCCACAGTCCAAAGACATGCAGTACGGGTGAATTGGGTAAGCTAAATTGTCCGTAGTGTATGAATGTGAATGAGTGTGTATGGATGTTTCCCAGTGATGGGTTGCAGCTGGAAGGGCATCTGCTGCGTAAAACATGTGCTGGATAAGTTGCCGGTTCATTCCGCTGTGGCGACCCCGGATTAATAAATGACTAAGCCAAAAAGAAAATGAATGAATGTATAATCGCATATGCAGTGATATGCATCACATAATCATGATGCATACAAGAAGCTTTGTTTTTTTGGAAAAGTATTGGGGAAACCCTGAAAACAGTCATGTTTAGGGAGAGGTACTTCAATAAAAAGACAGTCTCATTCAATATGCAATCTTTCTAATTCATCAGCTAATTAGATTGATATAACAAACCTAACCAGATAATAACAAAAATGTCAAAAACTGATATAAATATGAAGCTAAGGAAATATTAAAACACAAACTATTAAGTAATACTTTGAGATTTTAATTCAATAATTGCTAACAATTTTATATGAAATAAATGTTATTTAATTTTTTACAGTAAGGTTAAATTAGTTAATGTATTTACTAACTAATTTAAAGACTGCACCATCCAGCATTAATTAATCATAGTTCAACATTTACTAATGCATTATTGAAATCTAAATGTGAATTAACACTAAATAACTTTTAATTTCATGAACTAACGTTAAAAATGATGAATAAATACTTTAATAAATGTAGTGTTCGTTGTTTGTTCATGTTAGTAAATACATTAACTTATGGAACCTAATGGAAAATCTATGGGAAAAAATGATTAGTAACAGATGATTCATCTGAAAAATCCACCTTCTGCCACTTTTCTAAATGATCAACTAGAAGTTATTATTTGTTGCTCTTACAACTGAGATCGAAGACAAGACTTTTGTCAGGTAGTGTAATTTCTTTGATTAAATGTAACTAAATAGTTATTTAACGTTCTATAGTGCATTTTACAAAAGAAAATGCTTAATTTTTAACTAATTAAATATAGTTAATTAGGCAATGTATTAATTGTAATTAATTATAGAATTTATATCGGTTTAAAAAGTGGGTCACACTTTATTTTGATGGTCCTTTTGTTGAATTAGGTTGCATTGCATCTACATGCCAACTAATTCTCATTACAGTATAAGTAGACTGTTAGGTTGGGGTTAGGGTTAGTGTAAGTGGACATGTACTTGCAAAGTTTCTTATAGTCAGTTAAATGTCTGTTGAAGGAGCAGCATCAACAGATATTAAGCAGACTGTCTAATACTCAAATGGACCATCAAAATAAAGTGTTAGCAAAAAGTGTTTAAAATCATCAATTAGCTACATGTAACCCTAAAATCTCTTATACTCCCCAATGGTATTTGAAAATAACATACTTGGATTTCTTAAAATGTTGATAATCAATATACGCGTGACTGATTTTAACTGATACTCCTGGTCCTCTACAAAAAAAAAAACAATAAATTCCCTACATGACACTAAATATGACATCACCGCAGACTGAGTCAGGTCTGAAAATCAGGGGTGCGTCGCTCCTCGAATCACACTCAATAAAAGCATCGCTCATGCAGAAGTCTCCACAGAGCGCTAACAGAAACACATCTGGAATATTCCATCAGCAGAAGGCCAGGTCTTTCAGAGCGCACCATCACAAGAAGAAGTAAACACCCACCACACCACCGGCTAACAAATATAGACGCTTGAACTAACAAATCAACTCCCACAGTAATGAAGGGCCTCTGAAGGCACTGTATCCCGCTTTTAATGTTAGATCATAGTGGTGTAAGTGGGTGTGTTTGCTGAGCTAATGTTGATTTTAGCCAGCTCCCCTAATTTGAGCTAAACTAACATTGAGACGGGGGAATCGTTAAGCTGCGGTCAAATTTTGTAGGCAAAAATAGTTTACAACCGATAGCATAGAGATTACACACAGGTCACAGGTCAAGCAGTTTCTGTTCATCAATGAAGTAAATCCGAGTGTCCAACTTGGGGCCAGGAGTGTGCAAAATACAAAAATAGACTCTCTTTATATTAGTGTTGTCACGATACTTCGATACAAATCGGTACTGAAATTTTGAAAACGTCCATTTCCCGCTAACATTAGAGTGCGTTGATTTGCCATTGTGTTCACGTGCTCAACAGGAATTACTGTGATTGGCCATGAAGGTCATCAATTCATCAAACTCACTACTGTTTACGGAGTGTAACCACCGATACAGGGACACTGGAGCATTTTAAAGCCATAAAGATCAGTCGATTCATCAGCGGATCGCTCGTATGTCAGCTTATTTCACGGCTTTGAAATGCTTCAGTGTGGTTTAAAGCTAATTAAACAATATTTATTGATGCAGTGTGTAGGATCGACCTAGTGGATTGACCTAGCAGTTCAAATTCAAAATATTCAACTTTTTCACCTCCGACAACTTGATGCCAAATGCAGGTTGCCAGATTGACAACACCAACAGGAGTCAAACCGTACACTAAGCTGCTAGGCTAATGTTTACGTTTGAAATATTTATATTATTTGCTCATTAAAAACAACCTCATATATACTTTTATAACTCTGAATCTCCTTTCGGAGGCTGCAACTGTCCTCCGGAGGTTGTTTTGGCTGCGCACACATACACTGAAGAAGCCTTCATGACTACAATTAAATGTGATGTTGAGGCAACCCAAGGTGTGAAAATATAATTGAATAAACTGGCAGTGGGCTGGTTATAGAGGCCAAAACAAAGACACACATTCCCACACAGAATGCACATCTTCAAAGGAGAATAACTGACTTCAGCATTGTTTTTCAGATAAACAATTGTGCTCTTAGCATGTTTTGTAAATATCTGCTAACATACTATGGTATTATTATGTTTTAAAAGAGTCAAAAACTTTAACAAAGCGTGTAATTAGAGGAAGGTGTCTCAAAATACCGAAAGCGAAGCAGATTTTGGATTTGAACATGGCTTAAAGGCAGCATTTTTAATGTGTCATTCACTAAATCATCATCAATGATTTGTTCACAAACTCTGATTCATTATGAATGGATCAAAGAATCATTGAAAAACAGATTCATTCATGAGGAAAGATTCCTGAGACATACAAGGTGTTCTCCAGCTTTCTTTGGATGTATTTTAAGTGGAGTAAATATGGAATAACAATCATAATTATACTGAAATAAATTATCCCAGTACTGGACTGTGGCTGGAAGGGCATCCGCTGTGTAAAACATATGGTGGAATAGTTGGCGGCTCATTCCGCTGTGGCAACCCCTTATAAATAAGGGACTAAGCCGAAGGAGAATAAATGAATAAATATTTTAAATAAATAAAAATTCTCATTTTTGTGATCATATACTGCCGCCAGGCGACGCAGTAGGTAGTGCTGTCGCCTCACAGCAAGAAGGTCACTGGTTCGAGCCTCGGCTGGGTCAGTTGGCGTTTCTGTGTGGAGTTTGCATGTTCTCCCTGCGTTCGCGTGGGTTTCCTCCGGGTGCTCTGGTTTCCCCCACAGTCCAAAGACATGCAGTACAGGTGAATTGGGTAGGCTAAATTGTCCATAGTGTATGAGAGTGAATGAGTGTGCATGGATGTTTCCCAGAGATGGGTTGCAGCTGGAAGGGCATCCGCTGCATAAAACATGTGCTGGATAAGTTGGCGGTTCATTCCGCTGTGGTGACCCCGGATTAATAAAGGGACTAAGCTGAAAAGAAAATGAATGAATGAATGAATACTGCCGCCAACGTTTGGGAAATGTCACTCTTGCTTATATTTATAATTACTGAACTACATTTTTTCAAATAAATATAATCAAAATACTTCATATTAAAAACATTTCCGCTTTCGTTGCTTGAAATAAAAGCTGCTGCACTCTAAACTATTAAACTCAAATGCTTTCTGATTTGCTTTATGACTTGCAAAGTCAGCAACACAAAATATCAGCTTGCGCACCGTCGAAACACAAACCACGATATTATCATAACTACACACCCCCATTTTGGGAATAACATTCAAACAAAACGCCCAAATGTGTGTTGATTCAATTGAAATGACTGATGTTTGTGCAACTCACCGCTTTTCCATCCAAATACTCAATAGGATAAACATCTAAAGGCGGCTATAGATTTGTGTGTATGAACTTGTTTACGAACAGCTGGTTTCTAAACACTATCTACTGTATCTCAACATTCAACCAAAAAAAAAAAAAGTCCGCCGAGAGTCCGAGAGAGACTTTAAAGATGGGATAAACAACCCGCGTCTTGTCAAAAACATCCCAGCATGGAATTAAAGTGGGTGTCTCGGAGCGGCGCACTTCTATCTGAACCTGGCCGTCTCCGAAGCGCCTGCCTCAGATTAATAAATTGATGAAATGAAAAAACACATTGAAACATGCTCAAGCTTCAAAGGCCTTCTCATTGATGTCGCTGAACGTAGCGCGAGTGTGTGCGTAAAGGAGGGCTGCTGCGTTTGCCAGTCCTCACGGGGGGCCGAATCTCTCCTGAAGGACCCCGCTCTTGAAAAAGCCAGCGAACGCTATAAACAGAATATGTAATGGCAGGGACGGAAGAGAGGGAGGGATGATGGGCAAGCTATGGGTGGCAGAAGGGGTCGACGCCAACTCCCGCTCTCCTAAGAGAAAGGGAAAGGAGGAGGGAAGGCCAAGGCTGGCAGTGTTTCACACAATTCAAAGAGTATAGAGCGCGTACTTTTTCTAGGACACGAATGCTTGAATGGTTGATGGGTTTCTGGAGAGTTTGTGTTTGACAAGAACCTTCAACATCTTGACTCCTCAAACATAATGCGAGACAAGTGCAGGAGGTCACGGTTAAAATCGTGAAGACGTTTGATGCTTTGCATTGTGTAAAGTCTTTGAGGAAAAGCCACTAAATGCATACGCAATTATTCACAAAATATATGCAAGCATGTTGTCAAAAAATGAGAGGAACTAGAGATGCACAATATATCACAAATGTTATTGCGATGATAGTGTATAGGGATGTCCAGATCCGATCGTCCGATTCCGATCGAGTCTGAAACCACGTGATCGGGCCTGAATCGGACGTTACCTCCTGATCAGGACTCGAATTTAACACATCTATAGTTATGCGGTGGCACAGAGTTAGACCTCTTTCTTGACTTCACACAGAAACAGTAACGTGTACAACATGACATCACTGTTGCAGAGACGCTATTGGTTAAATGCTGGCAAAGTAGAACACAGAAACAGCTTGAAGGGGAAAGCGCGAGTATGTCTGCGGTCTGAAGGTATTATAAAGTAGATGACGACAGCATTGCCAATGCAAACTGTGAGATATGTAAACATGGGATTGCCTGCAGGGTATTTTAAGTTGACGTGCTGTTTGTTTTTATATTAGATTTCTTTATATTCAATGTTGCACCAACATCTTTACTCTTTTTTTATGCATTACAGAAGTATCGGATTGGGTTTTGATATCGGTAGATACTTAAATTCAAATGAGTCGGACTCAGACTCGAGGGCAAAAAAACCTGATCGGGACATCCCAAATAGTATATGTAGTATATGCATCGCAGACATGAGTGATTAATTACATTCATTTTATGTAGTGCTTGATTATGAAAATTTGACCAATCAGATGGGGCCTCACTATCTTTAGCCCCGCCTCCCCAGTAGTAGCTGTTCTGCTATCGTCTGGAGCAACCAAAGGTGAACCCAAAGCTGAATATTAAAACTAATGAGTTGAGACGAGAGAGGAAAAATAGAGTCAGAATATCTGCTGAGTATCTGAATATCACCTTGACAGTTTTTTAGTCTGAATTTAAAATTAATTAGGTCTAAAAAAATGTTTTTGCATAAATTATAATTTTTCTCTCTCGTCACGACTCCTGTCATTAATGTTTATTTTCAGTTATAGGTTCACCTTTAGGCCTCTCCAGCCAATAGCAGAACAGCAACTTCTAGGGAGGCGGGACTAAAGAAAGTAAGGCACATCTGATTGGTCAAATTGAGTTAAACATACAATGAATACAAAAATTCATCACACATATCTACCTGACAAAAGTCTTGTCTTCGATCTCAGTTGTAAGAGCAACACATAATAACTCGACTTCTAGTTGATCATTTGGAAAAGTGTCAAAAGGTCGAATTTTCCCATGAATCATCTGTTGATCTGCATCCCAATCATCACAAATACTGCAGATTAGCTACTGGAACCCGCATGGACCTAAGACTCTCACAGAAATCAGTCAAGTTTGGTGAGGGAAAAGTCATGGTTTGGGGTTCCATTCAGTATGGGGGCGTGCAAGAGATCTGCAACATCATCAGCCTGAGGTATCAAGACATTTGTGCCGCTCATTACATTACAAACCACAGGAGAGGGACAATTCTTCAGCAGGATAGCGCTCCTTCTCATACTTCAGTCTCCACATCAAAGCTCCTGAAAGCAAAGAAGGTCAAGGTGCTCCAGGATTGGCCAGCCCAGTCACCAGACATGAATATTATTGAGCATGTCTGGGGTAAAATGGAAGAGGCGTTGAAGATGAATCTAAAGACTCTTGATGAGCTCTGGGAGTCCTGCAGGAACGCTTTCTTTGCCATTCCAGATGACTCTATTAATAAGTGATTTGAGTCATTGCAGAGATGTATGATGCAGTCCTCCAAGCTCATGATGGAGTCAGACACAATATTCATTCTGTTTCCACTGCAGCATGACTTTATATTCCATACTGGACATTATTTCTGTTCAGTGACAAGACTTTTGTCTAATCAAAGTCAGACCTTACTGTCCTAATAAAATAATTCAAAATCATATATTTTATTGTGGTCAAAAAAGTGTAATCTAGAGGCCTTTGCCTTTCATATAAGCCACTTCTGATATCAAATGATTAACTAGAAGTCAAGTTATTATTTGTTGTTGCTAAAACCAGCATAGGCGACAAGACTTTGTCAGGTATAGTGTATTTTCATGATAATTTTTTGATATATTGTGCATGAGTGGTTGAAAAGATGGCTTGAGTGCAATAGCTAAAGATCAGCTACCATCCAGCAAAACACAAGCATCTTAAGCATTTTCTTCTATTGAGCAAAAAAATAATCTTGAGATACAAAAATCTATCACAAACACAGAACAACACATTAAATACTGCATTTCTCCCCTCTCACAGCCATTTATTTCTACCAGCAGAAATGCTGTTGACTCGAGTTCAATTAGTTCTCCAATGAAAAGCATAAAAGCATAAACACAGGGTTACATCAACTATAAAGAGACAAATGAACATCAGTCCCATGCATGTACCATTAATCAAAGGTCATGTTGAGCTGAGAGTACTTGCTTGTTTCTTAAAGTGCAAAAACATCTATTAGTGGGTCAAGACAACTGTTTATACAGTTGTGAAAGGAGCATCAACAAAGAGAGCATTTGGCAAATACCTTTAAGGTCACCATCACTGGTGAGCAAATACACATGTTTATGGAGAATATTCAGTGTGTTGATGTACAATTAAGCTCATGATACATAATAAAAGTTTAGTTTTTTATAAGAAATTAAAACACGTCATCATTCACTTACATTCAGGTCAGTCAGAAGCAGTGTAGTCTTTCACTAAATAAAAAGTGCACTTAAATAGATAGTTCACCCAAAAATTTACATTTCCTAATTTAATACACTCAAGTGGTTCTAAAATTGTATTAATTTCTTGCTGTTGTTGAACAAAGTTGGAAGAAAGTTGTAAACAAGCTGCCATTAACTTTCATAGTACACTCCCAGAAATAAAGATAAGCAAGCTGTCACTGGCATGGTACCTTTTTAAAAGGTACAGATTTGTAATTGACGGGTCCATATTGGTACCTCAAAAGTTTATATTAGTACCTACAAATCTTAAGAGGAACACTTTTGTACTTTTTAGGTACTAATATGTACCCTTGAGGTATTAATATGGACCTTTTAGGTACAAATTTGTACCTTTTGTTAAGGTACCACCCCAGTGACAGCTCGCGTACCTTTATTTCTGAGAGTGTAGGAACTAAAAAGATAATATGGAGGTCAAACCGTGTTTTGGGGTCAAACAACAAAAAATAAGATCAAGAATCTTGGTGTTATTCTGGAGTCAGATCTGAGTTTCAGTAGCCATGTCAAAGGAGTAAGTAAATCAGCATACTATCATCTCAAATACATTGCACGATCAGATGCTTTGTTTCTAGTGAAGACTTAAAGCAACTTGTTCATGGTTTAATCAGCAGCAGAGTGGATTACTGTAATGGACTCTTCACGGGCCTTCCTAAAAACACAGTCAAACAGTTAAAGCTCATCCAGAACGCTGGGGCCAGGATTCTGACCGGGTCTTTACACTGGCTCCCAGTTATATTCAGAATAGATTTTAAAGTATTACTACTTGTCTATAAATCACTAAATGGCCTACGACCTCAATAATTACAGATATGCTCACTGAATACAAACCTGATGCTGTGTTCACACCAGACGCGGCAAGCGCGGATAAATTGCAACATTCGGTTGTAAATAAACGTGTGAACATTTTGGGTTTAGTCGCTTCATTTGCACGTCAAACCCGATTAACAACAGACGCGGATTCGTGTGATGGGCAGGGCTTCTGTCTGCCCGGTGACTCTAGCTTCATTGCTAAATGGCTAACATGGATTTTATTGAGAGATTATCTGTGTTTATGTGCTTTATGAAGGCTGAAAAACAGCGTTGATTCATTTGGAGCTGTGTCTGAGTCCACTAGATCCTTTCAGAGGTGCGCTCAGCTCTGTGAGTGCATCAACTCCTCCAGAAACTTAACCTGGATGATGAAGGCTTTAAGCGCTGCTTCTGACTGAGCCGAGCCCAGTTTGATGAACTGTTGTTGGTGTCGGCAGGAGGATTTTCCCTGGGGACACCAACAAGAGGCGCTAGGTCATAATCACTAGAGCAAGCTCCTGATTGGTTAACGCGGCGCGAATGTCCGCTGAAGTTCAGATTTTCGAACACGAGCGATTCTCGCGGAACACTCAACTCACGCCGCTTCATTCATACGTTAGTGTCATTCGTGCAGCTTCATTTGTGCGTATCGCACCTCAGGATGTCCATTCGCATCTTTGCATTGCCTTAACATGTAAATCACTCGCACTTGATGCTTCTTCCACATCTGGTGTGAACGCAGCATAACAGTTCACTCAGATCTTTAGGATTAAGTAAATTCCAAGAGTTCAGTCAAAGCAGGGTGAATCAGCCTTCAGCTACTAACAGCGCCCCCTGCTGGAATCAGCTACTAGAAATGATCAGATGTGCTCCAACATTAGGCACATTCAAATCAAGACTGAAAACACATCTGTTTAGCTGTGCCTTTACTGAATCACTGATCACACTATTATGTCTTTTCTTTTTTTTACTCTTTTAAAAATTAGTCTCTTTATTCCAATTTATGTAAAATGTACTGGTCAGTGTTACTGTTTCTTGTCCCGTCTTGTCTTGTCCTGTCTTATTTGCAATAAACGTTGCACAAACCTAACTTTTTGTGCTCTTATACTTATTTTATATTTATTTTAGTTTATTTTATATTATTTCATTCTCTAAATTTTTATAGTAGTGCACAGTCCTGTGTTATGTTGCCAATTTATATTGTTTGATGTAGCACCTTGGTCCTGAAGGAATATTGTTTGGTTTCACTGTGTACTTCACTGTATATTGTTGAAATGAAAATACAGCCAACTTGACTAAAGCACTTTGAATTACCATGGTGTATGAAATGTGCTATATAAATAAACTTGCCTTTTTTTCCCTAAGCATTCTTTAAAATATCTACTTTCATATTCAACTCAAATAGGTTTGGAAAAAGTGGAGGTTGAGTAAATGACTGAAAGTTCAGTTTTGGGTGAACTGTCCCTTTAAAAGATGTTTACTCTCTTTATAATATTGTGAAACAATGGTAAACACAGGGAGTGTAATGCAAAACAAAACACAAAAAGCACCATAAAGCAGAGTGTCAGGCCTCATACCAATCAAGCAAAACCAGAGAATGAACCAATGTGACAATTTAAAACAAAATCAGCCAATAAACTTTCATTTTATAGAGTTGAGCTTAAGCAAGAATTCAACTTTTTGAGATTGATGCAATAAAACTACTTTTTTTTCTCCTTTTTAGAGCCAAACAGGTCATTGTTATGAATAATCTAACAGTTTACTCACACAAGCACAGGATATTTTAAAGAACAAAACAAACACACTTGCACACAATAGCACTATTGACACAATTGTGTCCTGAAGACTGAAGTGCAAAGAGCGTCTGGAAAGAGACGCTAACACCTGAATGTGGGAGAAATGCCCAGTGGATCCTGGAACGACGAACAAGACTTCCCCCAAAAGACAAGACTAAACAGTTTAAAAAGTGTTTCCACTGAGGTGTGTTTGTTTGCCAGTGTGGGCGCCGCAGCACAAAAGCCACAGTGACAAGGTTTGGCGAGTCGCTTGTTCTGGGCCCAAAACCTGACTGTGTAAAAATAGCATGGGATTGTGTTGAACGTGCTTGCACTGGGAGCTAGAGACTGAAAAATCTAATGAAAAGGACGTTTTAGAAAAATATATGACCGAATTTGAATCAAATTTAAGCTGTCAGGGCAATAAAATAAGATAACGTTGCTAAAATAAGTGCAAAAATTAATAAAACAAAAAATATATATGAAAACGAAAGCCAAATAGAAAAAAAAACCCACACTGAATAATAGGAACTAAAATTTAAATGCAAATTAAAATATTAATAAAGTTCAGTCAATAAATAATACTGCTCAGAATCTAGCATTTCAAAATTGAATTTAAATTTATTTGTATTTCTTTATCTAAAATGAGCATTATTATATTATATATGTCTGCACCAAATGCGATGTGGCAGAAACATTTAAATACCAGCCATTCATTTAAATATCAGCCATTGCACGGTAAGGGTTATAATTAAATCTAATTAATATACATTTAACTTATTTAACATTATTGAAAGTAGGGTTGGGTCGGTAGACGATGTCATCGTCCATCGCCGATGGCCGACAGATATAATACAAATAATTAATTCGTTATGAATTAATTATTCATAAATAATTAATTCACCACCGCCTATGACGACAATGCCATCGTCCATCGTGATGTTTCTCATTAGATATCGTACGATGCCAAATTGGTCGACATCGCCCAACCCTAATTGAAAGTACGTAGGATGAGTGACTGATGTGGTTTGCACTACAGTCTTCACGATACTGAAATTTCTGACTTCGATACGATATCTTGAAAAATATCAATATTCAATACCGTTTTCGATACTTCGAGGAAACCACCATAGAGTGCAAGAGAACAAAGCTGGTATCGATACTAACCAAAAGCAAGATCGTATCGTTTTAAAAATTCCAGTATCAATATTTGACAACACTAGTTTACAGAGTCACAGGCTGCATCTGAAATCGCCTACTACTCAGTAGTAGTACATTTAAATTTACTACACGAGTCTGTTAGAGAAGTGCGCTCTATATAGTATGAATGTGAGTAATTGGAATAGAGCTGAGACGTACTACATCTGCCACTTTGTCATGATCACAGTAGCTATGTTTCGCTTATTTTTGGATATGCGCATAAAAAACGATTGATGTGCATAAATTTTGAAAATGCACATAAAAAACCCTAAATGCATAACTGAGTAAAATAAACTTTATATTCGATAAGAAAAGATGCGCATAAACTACAATGAAAACACTTTTACCAAACAAATTCCAGTATGCTCATTAAAAAAAGGTCATGTGATTTTGATACAAGAGATCATGTGATGATGAAAGTGTGTGTAAATGAAAACCAGCAGGCTGAGCACACTGTAGAACATCTAAAATGTTGTTTTGGTCATTCTAAAACGTCTTTACCATTTCAGTATTAAAGTTATTAAATTATTAATGACCTCCAGAAGAGCGTCTGTGCTCCACATCTCACACCTTCAAAGACCACCACGCGTTCATTGAGTGTCGGCATTGTCTTCTGAGGCGCAAGTCATTTATTAAATAAGGAAAAGATTGACGCAGCTTCTCCTACCACAACAAAGTCCATTTTTACTGTTGACATTTGGCGCCAGTTAATCACGAAGTGATGATTTTGTTTTCTTTCACTCGTTGGATGAAAACGCTGCTTTACTCGCACATATTTTATGCAATATTCCAGTTTTGCGCATAAATTAAATTCGCATCTTTGGATGAAAACATAGCTAGTGTCAGGCTGCTTTGTGTTCAGTATTTAGATTTTTATGGCGAAAATAGCTTATTTTCATTTCCTTTAAAGTAAAATAATACATATAAACTAACATGCTTACTCCCAGGGCCGTTTATATTGAAGTTGATATTTAGCCGCACCATGTTGGTGTTTCATAACATCTAATTTTTACGAGGTGGGTTGTTAGCCCAATGCTCAACCCACAAGCTTGAGGACCGGGACATATAGACACACACAACGGACAATTTAGCTTACCCAATTCCCCTATAGCGCATGTGTTTGGACTTGTGGGGGAAACCGGAACCCCCGGAAGAAACCCACGCCAACATGGGGAGAACATGCAAACTCCACACAGAAATGCCACACAAGTTTTTGCATCTGAACTCTTCGTATGTAAGGAACTGCCACAGGGTCTTGAAAAACATTAAGAATGAATGCGCTTGCTAACAGATGATTAGAGTACGTGTCAAAACATGTCACCAAAATGAATAGAGGCATTGCTGTGGTTTGAGCAGGGAACATGTTGTAATACGGGACAATGACTGTTAGGAGATTATCTCTGACGGGCCATGCTGACTGTAATTAACAAACTAGTGGATTTACTGCTACTTGTTTTTACATTTCAAAATCAACACTCAACAACAACAATCAACGTTTTCTTTAATAGGGCTGGACAATATATTGTAAAAATATCGTTATCGTGATAAAAGTATATGAATTGTATGTATCGCAGACATGCGTGATTAATTACATTTCTGCATTGGTTGTTTATCTAAATTTGACCAATCAGATAGGGCTTTACTGTCTTTAGCCCCGCCTCCCCAGGAGATGCTATTCTTTTATTGGCTGGAGCGGCCCAAAGCTGTACCCAGAGCTGAAAATAAACACTAATGGGCGGAGTCAAGACAAGGAAAATGACAACAACCAATCAGAGTCAAGATATCTGCTCATATTCACTCATTCGTAGTGTTTTATACACAATATTTTGACACGTTGACAGGTTTTTTAGTCTGAAGTAGAATTAATTAAATCTGAAAAATCTCTCTTTATTTTAATATCATTATATAAATCAATGATTTAAAAACAAAGCATTTTTCTAGGGAAATGTTATATCGTATGAAATATCGTTATCGCAATACTCAACAACAACAACATTGCATATTTTTCCAGTATCGTGCAGCCCCAGTATGCAAACTAAACAAAGTAAAACGTAAATAAGGTCGCTTTTAAATGAACATTGAAATTTAATGATAAAATTATGTTTCCACTTCATTTGCATACTGAAAAAATTATTTATGCAACTTGCTTTCATGATAGCTTTACTTAAACGTAGAATAAGTAAAGTTATACTAAAGGCTGTAGAACGCTTGATTCTGATTGGCTGATGAACATCCTAAATAGTTCCAGGCAGTTACATCTCCATAATCGCTACGCTGAATGATTTCAGTTATTTCGCAGCTAAAACAAACAAAAAATCTAATAAAAACAAGACGCTTTTCATTATGGCCGCATCACCACCTTATATGGGCATTATTTTGCCAATTTGCACATAACAGCTACACGTATAACGTTGTATATAGTAATATAGCTGTACATACACTCGTCAATTTGTATATTTGCATTCACTACTTACTTCTATTTCTAAAATATGTTTATTATCTGTTTGTTGTCCTGTCTCTGTAATTCTGTTGCACTGTAGAAGCTCTGTCACCAAAACAAATTCCTCGTATGTTTGAACATACCTGGCAATAAAGCTCTGATTCTGATTATTTTCAAATAATTCAATGACCTATCATTAATTATTCCTTGCTTAAATGATCAAGACATCACTCAGATGTTAATACAGAATGAATATATAAACGAAGAGTGCAAAAATGCAAAGACAATATATATATTTTTTTTAGAGTTCGCTAGTTGTATACCAAATTGAAAGACCATTTTCAGTATAAATATGTGTAGCATTACAGACCTAATAGTGACATGAATTCAAACTCATTCAGCCCAAATATGTTCGAAATGGTTTTATATTGCAGTTCACGTAACAAGGAAAGATTTTAATACTCTTAGAGTCACACCAAAAAAAAAAAAAAGTACATTAAAATAACATTCCCAATGTGGCTTGATTTTAGTGCGCCAACAAAAAGCATTGGGAAAATCCTCAATATGTGTAGAGTTCGCTAGTAGTGTGACCAAACTAAAAGTCTATTTTCAGTATAAATGTGTAGCATTACAGACTTAATACTGACATGAATTCAATCTAATTCAGCCCAAATATGTTCGAAATGGTTTCAAATTTCAATTCAAGTATCAAAGAAAGATGTTAATACTCTTCTAGAGCCACACCAGGAATAAAGGTACATTAAAATAACCATAATATTTCCAATGCGGATTGATTTTACTGCGCCAACAAAAAGCATTGGGAAAATCCTCAATATGTGGAGAGTTCGCTAGTAGTGTAACCAAACTAAAAGTCTATTTTCAGTATGAATGTGTAGCATAACAGACATAAAATTGACATGAATTTAAACTCATTCATCCCAAATATGTTCAAAATGGTTTCATATTGCAGTTTACGTAACAAGGAAAGATTTTAATTAGTGGTGGGCCGTTATCGGCGTTAACGTGCTGCGTTTACGCGAGACGTTTATCGCGCGATAAAAAAAATATCGGCGTTAATCTATTCTCAAAATTGGGCTAAGAGCTGGGTCTATTCTACGCAAGCTATGGGGACTTTCACTTTGAAAGTTTAGCGCGGATGTATACCTGACCGGTGAGCCGTCTGGGAATGAAGTGCCCTTCTGAATCAAATCAGCAGGATGCCTGACTATAAATGCAGTTCGCCAGTTTCACTTTAACTCATGAACATTTAAGTCATGCCTTCGTGACAAACTGGGGTATTAGACGCAAATAAATGAGTAAGGACTGGTGAGAGTGTTATGGAATTTAATAACGAACGCCAAATTAGGAGAAAAAGAAACTTCCGCATTTCGCGATGTGTGTGTGTGTGTGTTTGTGTGTGTGCGTCTGTACGTCTGTGCGGTCCTTTACTGACAGCCGCCTGTGTGGATCTTGTCGGAAAATATGGCGAAAAGTCCTACATGATGGTGCTAGTTTGTCAGTATTGCCACTAATATCTGCATACTCCACGTCTTAATTCCATTTCTGTGTAGTTCAGTTATGACTGAACTACATAACTACAGTTATGACTAGTTGCATTAAGGTAATCAAAAATTGCTGTTTACATGGTAGACTCTTAATCAGAGTATTGTTTTAATCATATTAAAATCGTAATAAAGTATTGTTGCCCATGTAAACATACTCAATGCTTGACACCGTCAGGGCTCTGTGAACTTGCCTTTGCGAAGCAGCATTTTCTGTATGTACGTACATCAAAAGAAAGTATGAAATCGCTGTTTGGAGCTTATGTAGGCCTACAGTTCAAAATTCATGTTTAACTGCATAAACAGTTAATAAACACAAGTACATCTTATTGAACATCATTTATTTTCATCACCAATTATAGTAGAACAGTTTCCCTGGTCTAATGCGCCACCTGGCTTGAGAAACCCGTTCTCAAAGACTTATTATTTGGGTAACACACATATTCTGAATGCCTTCGGCAGAATTCAAATGAGCCATTTTAATCTAGATTAATCTAGATTAATTTTGAAATTAATCTAGATTAATCTAGATTAAAAACTATAATTTTAATACTCTTCTAGAGCCACACCAAGAATAAAAGTACTTAAAAATACCCATAACATTCCTATAGCAGCTTGATTTTATTGCGCCAACAAAGACATTGGGAAAATACTCAATGTGTAGAGTTCACTACTAGTGTAACCAAAATGAAAGACCATTTACAGTGTGAATATGTGTAGCATTACAGACCTATATTGACATGAATTCAAACTCATCCAAAATATGTTCAAAATAGTTTCATATTGCTGTTCACATAACAAGGAAAGCTTTTAATACTCAATATGTGTAGAGTTTGCTAGTAGTGTAACCAAACGAAAAGTCTATTTTCAGTATGAATACATGTAGCATTACAGACTTAATACTGACATGAATTCAATCTAATTCAGCCCAAATATGTTCGAAATGGTTTCATATTGCAATTCGCGTAACAACGAAAGATGTTAATACTGTTCTAGAGCCACACCAAAAATAAAAGTACATTAAAATAACCATAATATTTACAATGCGGCTTGATTTTACTGCGCCAACAAAAAGCATTGGGAAAATCCTCAATATGTGAAGAGTTCGCTAGTAGTGTAACCAAACTAAAAGTCTATTCTTCAGTATGAATATGTGTAGCATAACAATATTGACATGAATTCAAACTCATTCATCCCAAATATGTTCGAAATAGTTTCATATTGCAGTTCACGTAACAAGGAAAGATTTAAATACCCTTCTAGAGCCACACCAAAAATAAAAGTACATTAAAATAACCATAATATTCCCAATGTGGCTTGATTTTACTGTGCCAACAAAAAGCATTGGGAAAATCCTCAATATGTGGAGAGTTCGCTAGTAGTGTAACCAATTTAAGTCTATTTTCATTATGAATGTGTAACAGACAAAAATTTGACATGAATTCACACTCATTCATCCCAAATAGGTTCAAAATAAATGGCTTCATATTGCAATTCACGTAACAAGCTTTTAATACTGTTCTAGATCCACACCAAGAATAAAAGTACATTAAAATAATCATAACATTTATAATGCGGCTTGATTTTACTGCGCCAACAAAAAGCATTGGGAAAATCCTCAATATGTGGAGTTGTCGAGCCGCTAGCAGACAATTCCTCGGGCCAAGCGTGAGCATTCGTCTCAATGACAAGCGCTGAGAAGAGCCGAGCTGCTTGGCCGACACACTCGATCCTTAAAAACAGTCCCGGTGGATTATTGAGGAATGTCAGCTCCGAGCAGGCCCTAAATCAATTATGGGAAATCTGCACGCCTGCATTTCCCCACATCTTTCCCTTCTGTCACTTCATACCTCTCTTTCTTTCCATCTTCCACTTATTTTGGTCCCTCTTTTTTTCTGCCAAACTCCTTTTTTCTTTTTCGTTTTTGCTATGTGATGCTTTTAAAAAGTCACAGAGACAGTTGTCCTTATTGCGAGAGGAAGTTAATATGTCAAATGAGTGTGGGATCAGAGCTGCTCAATGGCTTTGAATGATCTTCTGTTGACCCGACTCAAGAACAACAACAAAAAATTAAATATAAAAAGGTTTTCTTTTTACTGAATTACTTCATAAATATGAAAGCCTTCAGCATTCACAGGTGCATTCAAGGTTAGTTATCTAACTTAAAGTGTAGATCTAAACACACACACACACACCTACAAATACAACACAACAACCGTCAGAGTGGTGCTTTAGTGCATTAAACAGTGCTTTAGGCAGAATTTTTCTTTTAATTTGGCAAAATTTAGTGAACGGCCCTTAGTTAATAGCCTCAGCTATAGTTAATCCAGTGTGCATGCGTATTAGCCTCGGTGTACAAGCTCGGAACTTTAAACTAGCGCACAGTTGCTAGTAACTAACTTTACAAAGTTCCACTAGTACCTTTGTTTAGTTGCAGCAGTTTTGTTCCGTGCAGAAATGCGGTGTTGCGATGCCTTTACGATTAATTAACCGAGACGAATTGAAGCGTGGTTAATAGTCAAATTGGTTAAGCCTGATTTATACTACTGCGTCAAGCGCACACATATGCTCCGGAGCAGCCTCCACGTGGACGTCGCCAATATACACCTCTCAAAAAGTGAAACTACACGTCGCAATGACGCAAAGCGCAAGCTCTATGATTGGTCAGCTTGGTATCGCTAACAAGTGTGGGCGGGACCGAGAGCCACGCGAACCCATTGGAGCGAGTGTTTACAAGTGTCTAGTCCCATGAAGGAGGTCCAGATGGAAAGTTTTGTTTTGTGTTCACCTTACGATTAAAGTTGTTGCACGTCCGCCAGTTCCCACCTCAAAATGAGCGAGTTTGAGCCACTTGTACATTAAGGTAGCGTTCGGAAAAAACAAAGCACCAGCGAAGAAACTCGACACAGAGGAACATAAAAACCTACTGCCAGCTAGTGTTACGGAAGTGTTATTGCAGAGCAACACAAACAGCACGCAGAAGTATAAATGCACAGCAACGCACAAGGCAGGCGCCGTGGGTCACGCCGATCACTCGACAAAAAAGTATAAACCAGGCTTTAATCGTTGCATCCCTAATCATCCCTATCCGAGTGATCTATTTTATTGAATTTATCAAGTTATAATGACAACATTTGCAATTATTATAAAACAATAGAGAAACAAAACGTTCTTTTTTTTCCCCTTTATTTTTATTTTCGAATAAATTTTTTAAATTATTTTTATTTAGATGTTAGTTTATACAGATATATTTGTTATATAAACCCACTTTAACAAACCCTAAATAAACAGCCTATATATTGAAGGTAATGCTAATAAAGATAGTATTAAAAAAACAGCAAACTTTTATTTAAAAAAATAATAATAAATAAATAAAAATAATAATAATAAATAAATAAATAAATAAATAGACAACAATAATGGGCGATACAATCAGGGATAATGCTGTGCTATCTTACAATGGTAGGCTAACATAGGGAACAAAGCTTATATATAGTATGATAGTATGAGTGGGCCTATTTATGATACTGGGTGGGTCTATGCCTATTAAGCTAACCCATTGGCTACACCGTTGGTTTCAAAAATTACGTGTAAAATTAATTTATACACATTTTTTTTAAATGACCAGATTTTGAGACTTATTTATTAATTAATTAATAGTTTAATATTTAGCTTTAAAAAACAGATTAACAATTGTTGTTGTGACATTTCTATTTCAAAAATCACATTATAAACTACAACAACCCCATTAATCACAATGTGGGAATCACGAGTGTATGCATGCACATATGCAGGATCTCCATGTTCTGTATGCTGAAGAATGTCAAATAAAATAAAAAAACACTTAAAGGATGAAGGAATGGTTATGAAATACAAACAAAACCAAAGCCACAGGTATTCAAAACTCTGCATCCCCTTTGGCAATTTTGCCCCTTTTTATATACTGCACTGGAAAACTATAAATATTACATGAAACGTATGAATTCAGGAGTTTTTCAATTCCACCTCAGGGATATCCCAGCAGAAGAGTACATATTAGATTAGAAGCAGCACGAGTAGAAGTTTACTCTATTTGTGACTGCTGTAGGTTTCACTGTGGCTTTCAAGGCCAAGTGTTGTGCAACCTCGGATACCTAAACATGATTTGTGCGCTTGTAAAGCATTTACTAAGAAAATAGAAATAAATACAAACAAACCTACGCAGCGAGGCCGCTTCACATAACTGATTTTACTGCATTTTCATGGTTATAAATATTGCATGTGCATCAGATACTACAAAAATCTCCAATTTTAGTGTCTGCATCATATTAAATTGATGAATAGATTTCAATTTTACATATTTTAACCATGCATTTTCTATTGTTAATCGTCGTTTTGTTTTTTTTATTATGTAGAAGCACTTTATTTTAGACGCTTTAATAATTTGAATATCTTACTCATACTGATTTATTCTTGTTGTTTGTGGTTTTATTTATTTTTTGTGAAGCACATTGCTCAACTTGGGTTGTTTTTAATAGTGCTGTATACATAAACGGTCATTATCAAAACTTTATATACAAGGATAACATTAATAATACAAGAGAAATGCTTACTTCAATGATTAAAAATATTTTTGTGAAATTAAATGTCAAAATGTTATATTTATAAGGGCTGCACAATAGGCTCTATGCACAGCTAGAGATTTAAAGCCAATGATAAAACTTTTGGTAAAAGCTTAATGTGACAATTTTCAATTTCACAAGGTTGTTTTTACAGCATCGATGTTGTAATGTAATTACAATACATTCAGTTAAATAGACTTAAGCATTCATTTAGTTGTTCAAGCGTAAAACGAGATGAAAGACTACCAGCGCCGTCAGTAGCAACAGGCTAGCGCAGAAATTCCATTGAAAATACTGGGGTAAAATAACTGTCATATTATAAAGACATGGCGGGGGGAAATGGAGTTTAATGCAGGGCTTTTTGTCTGATTTGAGACCCACTTCATATTGTATATCTAACAGGCAGTGAAGATCACTGATTTTTAAAGAAATCAGATCTTAAACGTGACAATTTTGAAATGGAAAGACAGTTCACTGGAAGCACTTGGGCTGCTTGGCTGAAAATTAAAAGTCCGTGTGTATTATAGCCCATTGCAATGTGCGAGTTCGCAATAGTCGGGATCTGCAATGTGGTTGTAATTAGTTGACCAGACATTACAGTTAACAACATAGTGGAGTCAATTCAAATTTTAACCTTAGAGTGGAACTTTATTATTGCATGTGTTTAAGGCCGGTGAATGTCATCATTTCAAGCAATTTTAAGCCATCTGGGCACAATACATTAAACATTTGTAGATTAACGTGTACATTATATAATTATTTACTCAATGAAAACAATACATTGTTGTGTTATTGTTATTATTATACAGTGAATATTTAATTTCTGTTAATGAATACTGTTTGACTCCCCAGAAAAATCATAAATCATTTGAATCTTTTCTGAACTTTGCTTGTCATTTTGATAATGTGTCTGTATTTTTTTGTCTTTTTTAAATATTTCCCAAATGATGTTGAACAGAGAAAGGAAATTTTCACAGTATGTCTGATAATATTTTTTCTTCTGGAGAAAGTCTTATTTGTTTTATTTTGGCTAAAATAAAAGCAGTTTTTAATTTTTTAAAAACCATTTTAAGGTCAAAATCATTAGCCCCTTTAAGCTATATATTTTTTTCGATAGTCTACAGAACAAACCATCATTATATAATAACTTCCCTAATTACCCTAACCTGCCTAGTTAACCTAATTAACCTAGTTAAGCCTTTAAATGTGACTTTAAGCTGTATAGAAGTGTCTTGAAGAATATCTAGTCAAATATTATTTACTGTCATCATGACAAAGAGAAAAGACATCAGTTATTAGAGAGGAGTTATTAAAACTATTATGTTTAGAAATGTGCTGAAAAAAATCTTCTCCCCGTTAAACAGAAATTGGGGGAAAAAATAAACAGGGGGGCTAATAATTCAGGGGGGTTAATAATTCTGACTTCAACTGTATATATATAAATATACTACATTTTACTCTGTTAAATGATTACTTCTTGCTGACAAATGGATAAATAGTGATCTAAAATATGTAGCTAATTAATAATAAATGTTTTTTGATTAAACTGTGATCTTAAAATGTCATTCATTATGCATTTAATTGAATCTTGTCCTACATGAGACAAAACATTTTTGACGTATAATCTTACACTGAATGTCTCGGTAAAAATATGATTGTGTGATTTTTGGTACCTTTAATAAATGAGAGGGGAAAAAAGGCTGTCTAACACTTCTATTGTTTTGATGTCTGAAAAATCCTTTTTGTCTTTGACCAAACATTTGTTTCTGGAAAATTATTTCAGAAATAAAATTGCTATTGGAAAAGAAAAATCTTTCTTTTGAAACTAGCTCCATCTTTCATCCGGTGTTAAAGTTTAATGGCTTTCATCCTGACAAAGAACATTCTCTGAAGCCTTGTGTTTTTTACATTTAATCCAGTTTCTCAAATTCTCCATTTTACAAAACATTCAGCCTGCTGTACAAAACTGAAGCTTCTGAATGCGTTTAAAGGATGACATTGTCAAATTACTCAAATTCTGAACAAAAAAAGAAACAAAAATAGCTCAGACTTACGCTCTTACAGGCAAACATACTCTACATTTCTGCCAGGGGTGTGAACATACACTGGTCTCATTGTTGACTTCGATTTCAATCATCATGTCATCGATTAAGTTTAATTCAATATATTCTATCCACAATATTCTATTTAACTTCACATGTATACAATTTGTTCATTTAATATAAATAAACATAGTCAGATATATAAACTGAACCTTTCATTTTTCCTGCTCAAAAAAAAAACATTAAACAAGTTTGGGCTATAAATACACAAATAAATGCTAAAAGTAGAGTTTTTGGGACAATTTACCCAAAAATTTAAATTCTGTCATCATTCACTCACCCTTTACTAGTTTCAGAGTCTCTTTCTTATATGCTAAACACAAAAGAAGATATTTTGAAGAATGTTGAAAACCCATAACTATCCCGTGACTTCTACAGTAGTTGTTTTGCCTTTACGGCCAATTTAGTTCTCATTGGCTACCATAGTGTATGAGTGTGTGTGTGAATGTGTGAGTGTATAGGTGGTTCAAAGTAGTGGGTTGTGGCTGGAAGGGCATCCGCTGCGTAAAACATATGCTGGAATAGTTGGCAGTTCATTCCGCTGTGGCCACCGCTGATAAATAAGAGAGTAACCCGATGGAAAAATAATGAATGGAAGCCAATGGTTACTAGTTTTCAGCATTTTCAAAACATCTTATTTGGTTTGGGACCACTTGAGGGAGAGTAAATAGTGAGTAAATTGCCATTTTTGGGTAAACGATCCCTTTAAAAAGTACAGACTTCGGCAACAATCTGTACTTATATATATATTAAAAATGAGAAATACCAGAACTCAAGCCATTTGAGGAAATCAATAGCAAAAAAACATTTAAGTTCAAAAAATAATCCTAATGAGTACTGTGAACTTAATCCATTTGAGTAAATGAAGCAATTTGAGCACAGTAAAACCCAATAAATGAAGAGAACTCAAACCAACTGAGTGCTGTAAAACCCAATAAGTTAAAGCAACTCAAACCGTTTGAGGAAACCGATTGCTACAAACCTTTTGAGTTAAAAAACTAATCTATATGAGTACTGTGAACTTACTCCACTTAAGTTGAAGTAATGAGCTATTTAAATAACTCGTTACCTTCAACACTGATTTCAAAACTCTTTTCAAATGAGTAGAAGTAACTTTCAGTTAATTTTGAGTTAACTACACTCATTTCATTTGATAAAGCTGACTGTTGGGTTTTACAGTGCATGAATCCCCAGATAAACAATATGGGTGAAAGGATAAGAAATTGATTCAGCCATGCATTAATCCTTTCTCCAATGATTCTGAATTGAATTTGTGTTCAAATTAGATCACAACAATTTGGGAAACTGAAACTGAAAAATAACAAGCATTGACAGATGCATTTGCGTATGCTACCAAATTCGCTTAATTTGGACAAAAATGGACGAGAATTTGCATGAGAATTTGTTGTTCTTTTCTTCATAAATCCCAGTTTTCCTGTATTTTGTTCATTACATGTATGCTCTTTTTATGCTCGCTGCAGTAAGTTGATTATTCGTCTACAACACTGTGTGTCCATACTAGAGTTGCACGATATTGGAAATGATCTTTTTTTGTCTTGACGATGTATATTACAATAAGTGCTGGGCTGATAAACGATATTATATCGAATCGCGATAAAATTTCTGTCAATAACAATGAAAAGCTCTGGACTTTTTTACTCTATATTGATCTAAGAGCCAATCGCACAGCAGCAATGTGCAACATCGGGAATCTAGAAGTGTGTTGATAGTAGATCAGACCGAATTTTCAGCCACCAAAAATGTATTGGCTGAAAATGTTATGCGACTTAATGGACCCTCTAATTTTTGCGGCTTCAGGTTTTGTTGCTGGCCTTAACACAATTTCTCCAGATAACTTAAAGGGTCACGAAACACCAAAACACATTTTTTGAGCTGTTGACAGTCATATATGTGTCCCACGCTGCTATAAACACTATTAGGACACATATATTGCACTAAAAAGTGAAAATTGGTTGTTTTTGCGTTATTTTGAGCAAATTCGTTCTTCCGGTTTGTAACGAATTTTTGAAGCTACGTCACGGCCATGAGATACTTAGGTGTAAATCCAGCAGTACAGTGGCTGTCTGTCTTTTCTAGGGCGTTCTGACGTATCTGAGTGCGCAGTATTAATTCATGAGAAGACGTGCTTCAAACCAATCAGCGCGCTCTATGGTGTATGACGCGAAACTTCATTAATATGCATGATAGCTCCGGAGACTGTTTACCAGTTTACACTGTTCAGACGGCAGAGAGACGCCACGTTGTGTTGCCAAAACAAGTGAAAGTACAAGAATTTCAAGACAAGAGTCGTAGGTGTTATTAGTGTGTTGCAACGAAGGTTTTGCTTTCATTTTCCCTTTATGGGAGAGCAGCTGGACTCTCGTGTGGATTACAGTGCACGCAACACGCGACAGAAACGCGTTTGTAAGGAACATTTTTACCCGAGAGCTTTTTCTCTAGTCTATAGAGGATAGTCTATACACACACGGCTTTCTGACGCTACCTACAGAGTACATAAGGTACAGAGAAATGCGGAGGATTTTTTTCTCTTATTCGCCGTAACAAATCAGCCTCTGTGTGTTTGTTTTTCCTGTCAAACTTAGCGCGTCCCTTCTATGCAAAATCTTACCCTCTTTCCCTCCCCCGACACTCCCACACTCCCAGAGCTGGACACGCCCAACTTTCCTGACTTTTTTCAAAACAGAGGTGTGAAAACACCCTGCTGAGACAGGGGGTTTCGTGACACTTTAAATAGCTTTATTTGCAAAGTCATTACATTACTACATTAAGTCATAATCTTTATTAAACGTCTTTATGTGCAACTAACATGCTTTAAACTCTCTTAAAATGCTTCCATAGTCACAGAGCTTAAAACTCATGCAGATTATAAACTTTCACTCTATTATGGTTCAATTCTGCAGTATGTAAACAAATCTTGACCTGTGGTTTGTGGTCATCTATAATCTAACTCAACATTGCATATCCTTGCGATGTGACTATTGCGGATGCACACATTGCGATATCGATACTCAAACGATATATTGTGCAGGCCTAGTACAATTTTAAAATGATAAATAATATATGATATTAACATAATAGGTGTATAATAATGAATAATAATGGGTTTCTCAGTAGTGGAAGTCATCATAGTTGTTAAACTTAAAGTGCAGTAAATGGAGGAGTACAACAAAATAATGTTTTTACAATCCTATCTGCTGAAATAATAAAAGAAAAACTCCAGGATGGTGTTATCAAGACTTTCAGAAAGAGAAAAACAATAGTGTGAGACTGATAACGGCAGCCAGAAGAGAGAATAATGTCAGATTTACTGTCCTGCCCTCATACACACTGCATTACACACACCTCACGCAAGCAATCATTCGCTTTTCGATGATATAATACAGATGCAAACATTTAAAATCAATTCATTCTGCCACCCCTAATTTGTGCGTTTGTTTAAAAGTTGGAGCGCAACCGCAGCTCATCCTTCAGATTCTGACGGGCTTCTTCAAGCTGTGTTTGGAAACGTCCTTATGTGATTTTGACAGCTGTGACTGAGGCTGTCTGAGCGAGAGCTTAAGATTAGTGTGTAAATATCTCAAGTATGCCAACCGCTCATTGTCTAAAGCGAAGCTTGCTCTCGAGGTGCCGACTGACAGGCTAAGCTCATCTGCCTCAGTGACCTCCCGTTTTACTCCGTCCGCACTGATATATATGCGATAGGCTTAAGGACAAGAGTCGGTCGATATCTCTTACACTTATCTTTTATATTTTATGCATGATTCGGGATGCTCTATCTTCTGGAACTTCCCCATAAAATACAAGCGCGATTTGTTTAGGTTGTGGAGGTTATGAACTTCTGATTTAAATACTATGAGGAATAAAGAGAGTTATATATGGCTGTCTTTCGAAGAAGAAGGAGAAATGTGCATCTGGATGTATTCAGTCATGGGGTCATGTTTCTGTGGGAACAAAATCTGTTGACGGTCCCCAATCAGCTAAAGGAATAAAATGAGTTATAATCCTCATCCTGAATGACATCATCAGAATGTTTGCTAGTAAGCCTATATTAGCCTCTATATATTAGTCTCCTTCGTGTGCATTATGGTAGAGAAATAGCAGAGGGCTACTGTGATGGTGAAATGGGGTTTAATTCACCACAATTTGAGGCAAGTATGATGGGTATTGGTCTGCAAATACTTTACCATGGCATATGATTTATTAAAGAGGTAGTTCACACACACACACACAAATATTCACCATTTACTCACACTTAAGTTGTTCTAAACTAGGGCTGGACAATATATTGATATCGCAATGTCCGCATCCACAATAGTCACATCGCAAGATATGCAATGTTGAGTCTGAATTATAGTTGACTAGGAGCTGTAAAAATATTCAAATACAGAAATTGAATAATTCAACCTAAAATAAAACTGAATTGAGCTTCTATTCCTCACCTACTTTACGAGTGGGTGCAGACATTAAATATTTTTGGCTCTAGACTTCCGCTCTCATTCACTTCCATTGATTTTCAGACGTTAAAAACAGCTTGTTATGTTGCAAACTGATATTTTCTTATATTAATCATAAACGCACTTGCATGTAGAGCAAGTAGCTTGAAGGTTCCTACTCCTTCGCCAATAGACAACTCTATCAGAAGCTCTAAAACACGAGCGCACTTCCACATTGCTAGAATACGGTCAATAGTCTTGATAGTATAAACTATTTCTTACAATTACAATGTATTGTTCTTGAATAATGTAATCTCTCTTGAAATGCTCAAACACTAAAAAAAAAAACATGCAGAAGAGCAACTTTCCCTCCGTTATACATATAACACCACAAATCTCATGTGTTCTGACCTGTGGATTCTGGTCAACTATAATCCCAAATCAATATTGCATATGCTTGTGATGTGACTATTGCGGACGCACACACTGCGATATCGTTGCTCAAACGATATATATTGTGCAGCCCTACAAACAAAAAAATCATGTATTTTTGGGGGGAGTCTAACTGTACGTTCACACCGAAAGCGGCATGAGCATCAAAGGTCGCTCTGGCCGCCCTGGCGCCAACGCTGTCTGCCTTCAGCTCCGGCGGCGAGAGCGTCAAAATTCGCTACATTGATCTCGTATTTAAAGGGAGCGTTGCAGCATATCATGTCAGTTACATTTACCCATAAAACATGCTTTCTAGTGTGAAGATGTTGCACACTTATTATCAAATTCATTTAACTAATGTTACGGAAGGTCTAGTTGCATATGGTGTGGCTTTGATCCACTTAATTATCCAATGTGTCCATATGTCTGAATGCTTATCTTAAGCAGTAATATCCATTTTGTATTGTTGCATGAGATTCCCGCTTTTTTAAAGAAAACACACACATATATATATATACAGTATATATCATTGATGCACATCAGTAACTCGCCAGTAACTTTTTTTATGTATGTTCCTGTAAGAAAACATTGGAAATAATTGGAAATCCGGCGACCGCAATGATCAAACCCTTGGGAACAAATGTGGTTGGAACCAAAGTTCACAGTGACTGTGTTCTCTGGACTCCTCTCAAGCGGTGGACTTCTACATTCTGATTGCTTGCCGCCGAACCGCATCATAGCTCATTACCATAAAGTTGACTTGATCTCAACTCTTCTCGACGCCCACACCGGCAAAGACGCGCCGCGCTGCTCCTTACCGCCGGCTCCCGTTGAAAATGAATGACTTCCGGCTACTTTGACGCTCTCGCCGCTTTCGGTGTGAATGTACAGTAACAATATTCAGATACAGAAATTGAATAATCTAATCTAAAATAATACTGAATTGAGCTTATACTTCATCTACGAGTGGGTGCAGAGATTGAATATTTTTGGCTCTAGACTTCCGCTCTCGTTCACTTCCATTGATTTCCAGACATTAAATACAGCTTGTTATGTTGCAAACTGATATTTTCTTATTATATTAATCTACTTTTCATGTACAGTCATAAACGCACTTGTTTGCAGAGCAAGTACCTTGAACGCTCCTACTCCTTCGCCAATAGACAACTCTATCAGAAGCTCTAAAACACGAGCGCACTTCCACATTGCTAGAATAAGGTCAATAGTCTTGATGGTATAAACAATTTCTTACAATTACAATGTATTGTTCTTGAATATTGTAATCTCTCTTGAAATGCTCAAACACTAAAAAAAAAAACATGCAGAAGAGCAACTTTCCCTCCGTTATACATATAACACCACAAATCTCATGTGTTCTGACCTGTGGATTCTGGTCAACTATAATCCCAACTCAATATTGCATATAATTGCGATGTGACTATTGCGGTCGCACACATTGCGATATTGTTGCTCAATATATTGTGCAGCCCTACAATAGAGCAAAAACATTCATGTTTTTTTGGGGGAGTCTAACTGTATGTTCACACCGAAAGCGGCATCAGCGTCAAAGGTCGCTTTGGCCGCCCTGGTGCCAACGCGGTCTGACTTCAGCTCCGGCGGCGAGAGCGTCAAAATTCGCTACACTGATCTCGTATTTAAAGGGAGCGTTGCAGCATATCATGTCAGTTTTACGCATAAAACATGCTATCAGTGTGAAGATGTTGCACACTTATTATCAAATTCATTTAACTAATGTTACGGAAGGTCTAGTTGCATATGGTGTGGCTTTGATCCACTTAATTATCCAATGTGTCCATATGTCTGAATGCTTATTCTTAAGCAGTAATACTGTTTTGTATTGTTGCATGAGATTCCAGCTTTTTTAAAGAAAACACACATACATATATATATATATATATATACAGTATATATCATTGATGCACATCAGTAACTCGCCAGTAACTTTTTTTAATGTATGTTCCTGTAAGAAAACATTGGAAATAATTGGAAATCCAGCGACCGCAATGATCAAACCCTTGGGAACAAATGTGGTCGGAACCAAAGTTCACAGTGACTGTGTTCTCTGGACTCCTCTCAAGCGGTGGACTTCTACATTCTGATTGCTTGCCACCGAACCGCATCATAGTTCATTACCATAAAGTTGACTAGATTTCAACTCTCCTCGACGCCCACACCGACGAAGACGCGCCACACTGCTCATCGCCGCTTATCGCCGATGGCTCCCGTTGAAAATGAATGACTTCCGGCTACTTTGACGCTCTCGCAGCTTTCGGTGTAAATGTACAGTAACAATATTCAGATACAGAAATTGAATAATCAAATCTAAAATAATACTGAATTGAGCTTATTCTTCACCTACGAGTGGGTGCAGAGATCGAATATTTTTGGCCCTAGACTTCTGCTCTCATTCACTTCCATTGATTTCCAGACATTAAATACAGCTTGTTATGTTGCAAACTGATATTTTCTTATTATATTAATCTACTTTTCATGTATAGTCATGAACGCACTTGTTTGTAGAGCAAGTACCTTGAACGTTCCTACTCCTTCGCCAATAGGCAACTCAATCAGAAGCTCTAAAACACGAGCGCACTTCCACATTGCTAGAATAAGGTCAATACTGTAGTCTTGATTGTATAAACAATTTCTTACAATTACAATGTATTGTTCTTGAATAATGTAACCTCTCTTGAAATGCTCAAACACTAAAAATAAACATGCAGAAAAGCAACTTTCCCTCCATTATACATATAAAACCACAAATCTCATGTGTTCTGACCTGTGGATTCTGGTCAACTATAATCTACTTTTCATGTACAGTCATGAACGCACTTGTTTGTAGAGCAAGTAGTTTGACCGTTCCTACTCCTCCTCCAATAGGCAACTCAATCAGAAGCTCTAAAACACGAGCGCACTTCCACATTGCTAGAATAAGGTCAATAGTCTTGATTGTATAAATAATTTAATACAATTACAATGTATTGTTCTTGAATATTAATAATAATAATAATCTCTCTTGAAAAGCTCAAACACTAAAAAAAAGAATGCAGAAGATCAACTTTCCCTCCGTTATAAATACAACACCACAAATCTCATGTGTTCTGTGGCTTTTTGGTCAACTATAATCCCAACATAACTCAATAGTGCATATCCTGCTATGTGATTATTGTGGATGCGCACATTGCGATATCAATGCTCAAAGGTTTGCAGGTACACCCCAAGGCGATGTCGAGGGGTGGGATGAAGCAGGATAATTTAAGCGGTAGACCCTTCCCACAACAACACTCTATGGGCCGAAGAACAAAAGAGATCTGGGTACCACAACTGCTATGCATCTTGTCTGTAAGGAGCAGCCATTAGGCTAATGAGGGCCTATGGAGATCCCAATGAAGCCATCAGCATTCACTCAGAATGACAATGTAAGACTAACGCCTCGGGATCTGAATGGAAGGGATTGGGAAGGAGGGACGAGTGAAAAGAAGCGGAGAGGCCAAGGAAAACTTGTGCGAGTGTCTGGAGGGAGGAGGGAATGGAGGGGGGGGGATCGTAACTTTTCACTCAATGCTTGGCCGGGTCCAATCAAATCACTCTGCAATTCAGACAAGGATTTGAGCTCTGGAATAAACAATGGTTGTAAAATGTGTTGATTTGGGGAGATGGCTCCGAGTTTGGCCCAAAAAAAGAAACCGGGAATGTTTTTTTCTTAGTGAAAAGACCCAAGCGCTCATTCTCTTTTTCTGCAGAGCGCTGACGCATAACACGGCAGCAAAGCCATACATGAATGCCCGCTGAGTTCTTTGCAAATGGGGTTGAAAAGACCCAATGCTGGGGCTAAAAGGGCAGTCAACCTTTCCCAGACACGGACACAAACTCAAAACACATCTATAGGGAACGACCAGGCAATCTCGGACACCCAGATAGAGTTTCACTGTCACAGACTTCTCCTCTCCAAACAGACTAATCTTATTTAAAGAACGCCAAACAAGTGGCGTCTGAAATTGCGTAATTACAGCCCAGTGGCAGGCAGCGGTGAATTAGATTCACGGGGTATTAGATCAATTAGCCAAGCATTTCACCAATTCACATGAGCGTATTCAAACACCGAATTGTGGCTCCAAAACGCCAGATTTTGGCAAATCTGATCCAGCAATAACCGGACATGATCTCTCAGAGCACAATTAAACGAATACAAATATGTCAAGCCGCTTGAGTACACAATTAAAACCAATTAAAAAGTTTAAATGCTAAAACGACAACAAGTCATCGCATGTATTTCTTAAATAATATGAAATTACTCAAATGCATCAACTAAATCTGAATTTCCATCATTTTTTACCCTCTTAACTAACTAAAGATAGCTCATAATCGTAGATAATGAAAAGAACAAGATTTAAAATAGCACTTAATCACTGTGAATCTCCAAAAAGCACTATTTATAAGGAAACTTGTTAGTTCTTTTCTATTAAAAACTCATGGAGCTCTTAAAAAAACTCCAGAGATGCACGAAGACTGATAGTGTGTTTAGAAGCACTCACCGTTCTTGCGCTCGGAGACAGGGCGCCGTTGGACAAGTAAGGATTGGCGAGATCTGGGATCATTAGAAACGGGTAGCCTGGATAATGGGGGCTCTTAAAAAATCCTCCATCTTGCTGTCTTCTCAGAGCTTGACGGTGGAGAGAGGGATGATTATGGATCAGGGTAGACACAAAAAGATAGGCAAAGATCTAGTATGGCAGGCGGATTTAACATTTATTGCAAATGTTGATATTTTAGGGTCACGCTGTAATGACATTTCCGCATTCAATTTACAGACACTTCCCTCAATTTTAAAACATATGCATATTTAATAATACTAAATAGTAATACAATATTTAAATCTGCAAAAAAAGTGTGCATATTTTTACAGAGACTTCAATCAACTTTAAAAAAATAAAGAATTTAAAATAATACACATATTTTAAAACACTAAACACTAATAAAAATTTTAAAAGCTGCCAAAAATTTTACGTATTATTACAGAGACTTCCCTCAACCTAAAATCAATGCAGAATCCAAAATAATATACATATTTAATAAAACTAAACACGAATAAAAATTTTAAAAGCTGCCAAAAAGTGTACGCATCTTTACAAAGACTTCCCTCAACTTTAAAACAATGCAGAATTTAAAATAATATACATATTTAATAAAACTAAACACTAATACAATTTTTAAAAGCTGCCACAAAGTGTAGGTATCTTTACAGACACTTCCCTCAACTTTAAATCAATGCAGAATTCAAAATAATATACATATTTAACACTAAACACTAATAAATTTTTTCAAAAGCTTCCAAAAAAGTTAATGTATTATTACAAAGACTTTCCTCAACTTTAAATCAATGCAGAATCCAAAATAAGATACATATTTAATAACACTAAACACAAATACAATTTTTAAAAGCTGCCAAAAAGTGTACGCATCTTTACAGACACTTCCCTCAACTTTAAATCAATGCAGAATTCAAAATAAAATACATATTTAACAATACTAAACACTAATAAAAAAAAACAAATCTGCTAAAAGTGTACAAGTACATATTTTTAATTAACATTTGTAACTAATCCAATATATAAAGTATAGATTTCACTTTTTTTATGCAATTATTAAACCACTGAAACTTATTAGTGACAGCTTTATCGTTACTCATTATTACACCTCATTGTTACTGGCAACAAATGTGCATTTTCTTGGATGAAAATATGTATAGATTTCAGATGTTACCTGTTCACTTTTAAATTGTCTGTATTGGTGTCTGCTACATAATCTTGTTTTTCATAATTATATTCATTCATTAGCAACTATACATCACTAATGCTTATTTGTGTCACTGAAATCATTTCTATCCCTCAAAGTGTACATATCTGTACAGACACTTCCATCAACTTTAAAATAATGCAGAATTTAAAATAATATACATAAATATTAATACTAAAAAAATCTGCCAAAAGTGTACACGTACATGTTTTATATTTAATATTTGTAACTAATCCAATACATAAAGTATATGTTTATTATTAACCCTATTAGCAATTATTTAACCACTGAAACTTATTAGTGACAGCTTCATTTGTTACTCATCATTACACGTCATTGTTACTGGAAACAAATGCGCATTTTCTTGGATTAAAATATGTATAGATTGTAGATATTACCTGTTCACTTTCAAATGGTCTGCGTTGGTTTCTGCTACATAATCTTGTTTTTCATAATTATATTCATTCATTAGTAACTATATTTTACTAATGCTTATTTGTGTCACTGAAATGACTTCTATCTCTAATTTAAAGTGAAACATTTATATATTTTTGCACAAGTTTCAGTTGTTTTAGCAAGAAAAGCTCCCTTAGTAGGATTACTACAAAATATAATAAATATGTGACAAAAATAATACGTAACGTACTAATATACAATGAATGGTTATCAGTCAGATTGAAAACAATATTGGGAGTACTAGTAACAACAATACACTTAAAGTACAATGTTTTACTGCTTGTTTGAACTACTGATGTAAAATGAGTTGAAACAACATTTGTTTTGCAGTTTTTAGGAGGACAGCTTAATTGTTTTAAGTTCAATCTACTTAAATTTGTAAAAACTATTAAGTTTATTTAAGAAATTGTGTTGTGAGAACAAAGAAATTGTGTAGTACACATTATTGTTTACAGTGTAAAACATAGATTTTAAGGAATAGTTGTTAAATCGGCATGCCACAGCTCTTACCTTCGGTGAAATACTCTCGGGCTTTCTCATAACTTTCAAGATCTGCTCTTGGTTGAGGTCGCCTCTCGGTTTGCTGAAGGAAAGACGAAAAACAAAGCAGAAAAGTTATTTTTTCCGTCGGCAAACCACCACATCCATGCGCGTCTGTCGGCATGCGGTTGCCTCGAACTTAACTTACCTCAGAATCGGACGAACTGCTGTTATTTTCCGACTCATTCACCAGAGACGACTTCACATCGTCCAGATCTCTCTCGGCGGACACGTTTTCGGAGATTTTGTCCTCCTGTTCGCCTTCATCTTTAAATGAGATCATTTCATCGTTGGCCCCGAGCTCGTCCCCTCCGCCTCCGTTAAGCTGCGGCATGTTTAACGTTACGGGCTTGTCTTGCAAACAATAACAAAATCTAGAGTTTGTGTCGACTCTGAAGTGCACGGAAAACAGCGCAGTCCACTCAATGCGGGAATAAAACTTTCAGAAATAATCCTTGACGCATGTATTTAAATCCAAGTTGTCCATGTTTACCTTCGAGAAACGATCACACGGTATCCTTGTCGTAAACTCTGCAAACTCCCCGCAACCGCCGTGTCCTCTCTAGTTACTGCTTGTCGTCAAACTTACCAAACACAATTAAAAGTACTCGAAACAGTTGGCGATTCTGTAATCCACAAAGCTAAAAGTTGATTATTATTTTTCTTTTAAAAAAACACGCAACCGTCAGTAGCGTAACGTGAACGCGCGTGCTTGATTGCAACAAAAGTTGTAACAACGGTCGCGGCGGCTCCGTAGTCTCTATCCCAAAGACGTGTTTTAGTCACATAAAACAGATTCCTCCCGAATCAGCTGCTCGTTTCGTCCACGTTGAGAAATACGACCGTCATGTCTGCTCAGTGAAAGCACGGACACCGAAAACGGCGTGTTTGGACTGCGGAGAGGATCCGTTTCCCTGTACGTTGAGCCGCTGATGGGGAATGCGCTAACAGCAGCGCGCCAGACTCTCTCTCTCTCTCTGTGTGTGTGTGTGTGTGTGTGTGTTTGCTGGACGAGCAGAATGCAGAGGAGGAGTTAAGCGCTGAAAAACGACACTCCATTCAACACATACACTCTCTCAAGAGAAGTTTAAAGGAACAGTTTGTTCAGAGCTTGATTCTTGAAATAGTTCAATGACACCAGGGCTTGGGATTGTGTTATTAAAGCAATATTGCAAGAACATGAGCGCGCCATAATGTGCAGACTTGTTCACGACAACTAGTTTAGTCAACTATTTAATGTATATACATACATAAATTATGTTTACAACAATATTGTCAGTTTTGCTAAAAAAAAAAAAATCAATATTGGTCAACATTTGAAGCGCATCACAACTTTTTATCAATGTTGTCCTACAGTCGGGGTGGATTTCGTGATTTGGGGGCCCTAAGAATTTCCAGTTATGATGGAGCCCAACAGTCCTAATAACAGTCCTGTAGCCGACTTTCCCCATACATGAGCTTATTTGTCCTATTTTGACTGCTATGCAGTTCATCCAAAAATGAAACTTCTGTCATCATTTACTCATCCATCACTTCAAAACCTGTTTGAGTTTCTTTCCTCTGTTGAACACACATGAAGAAATACTGAAGAATGTTGAAAAACAAACAGCTATTGACTTCCAAAGTATTTCTTCATATTGATGTCTGCTGTTTTCCAACATTCTTCAAAATATCTTGTTTTAATTTAATTTTTGGGTGAACTAATCCTTTAATTTTTGACAGGAATGAAAACAAGGGATATAGAAGTGTGTGTTTAATACTGTTGTATAACAACAAACCTGATCAAACAATAAAAAATAAATTAATGTAACAGTTTTGAAAAACTGAGTAGTGAAAATAGTCATATTTAACCTCTTAAGGCTGAAGGTGTTTTTTTACATGCATTTTTTTTATTTCTTTTTGCTATTTGGGCTTATTGGAACCTAATTAGAATAAAAACTAAGTATCATCTTCTGTACTTTTAGAGTAAAATGATGCCCTTATATGTGAACTTGTGGTCCGAATTTACATAAAACTCTTTTTCCCAAATTTTCTTTTATGCATATTTAACATAGATTTTTTTTTTAAAAACTTGCTTTGACTATCAGAGAGTAAAAACAACATTTTTTCCCATTGTGGACAGTTAAAAATAGGGTTTGGGACATTTCATATGCTGCAAAACAGTTGCAGGATGACACTGTATGTCTGTAACAAAATATAATACATTCAAAGTATTTTAAATAGCCACTTAAGAGCTAAAAATGTGCTGTCCACGTATGTGGACACTCGGGCCCTAGGAGGTTAATATTTATACAGTGTGTAAAGGCTGTACATTTACTAATCACAGCCAGATTTTTACATGTGTGTCCTAAAAAGATAGTTCACCCAAAAATAAAAATGTACTCACAATCAAAACCGTTTTATTTTTTCGAAGATCTTTGGAAACTGGTAACTATTGACTTCCACCGTAGAAAAAGCAAATACTATGGAAGTCAATGGTTACCGGTTTTCAACATTCTTCAGTATATCTTCCTTTGTGTTCAACAGAAGAAAGAAACTCAAACAAGTTTGAACCAGTGGAGGATGAGTAAACGATGGCAGAAGTTTCAATTATGGGTGAACTGTGCCTTTAAAGGATCATTCATTCATTTTCTTTTCGGCTTAGTCCCTTTATTAATCTGGGGCCGCCACAGCGGAATGAACCGCCAACTTATCCAGCATATGTTTTACACAGCGGATGCCCTTCCAGCTGCAACCCATCTCTGGGAAACATCCATACACACTCAATCACACACATACACTACAGACAATTTAGCCTACCCAATTCACCTGTACTGCATGTCTTTGGACTGTGGGGGAAACCGGAGCACCCGGTGGAAACCCACATGAACGCGGGGAGAACATGCAAACTCCACACAAATGCCAACTGACATAGCCGAGGCTCGAACCAGCGACCTTCTTGCTGTGAGGCGACAGCACTGCCTACTGCGCCACTGCGTCGC
This sequence comes from Danio kyathit, assembly GCA_903798195.1. Classification (NCBI taxonomy): domain Eukaryota; kingdom Metazoa; phylum Chordata; class Actinopteri; order Cypriniformes; family Danionidae; genus Danio; species Danio kyathit. The sequence continues at coordinate 64,723,282 of LR812526.1, forward strand.
CTCCTTTAAAGGATCTTTACGTAGAATTCAGAAACTCTTGTTATTAGCGACACCAGTGGCTATTCAATGAACTGCACTCAGCAACATTGAAGAGACTAAATCACTGCCTTTGATTCAATGTAAAAAGAACTGTGAAATACATTTGCAGCAATATATTGATAATACTGAACATCCAGAGGGAATCAACAGTTCTGAGAGCAACGTTTTGATGAATATGTAAATATGCACTGCACTCTTCTGTCAATAACTAATTTAAAACAAGAAAATAAAAATTCAGAAAGCATTTTATCAAGGCCATATTGATACGCATTTCTGAAACACACAACCAAACACACCCCAGTTAACCTATTTCAGGTTTGCAACAATGCAAACAGCGCCCACTAGTGGGTTTGTCATCTGAAAGTTCAAGAAAACATACCCTGAGCAACATATTTGACATTTCACAATAATGTAATCTGAAGCATGTACACTGTAAAAAAATGATTAAATTGATTGAACTTAATTTTTATTTTGTAATTAACTTAATTTTTATAAGTGCACATAGTTAATATATCTAAAAATATTAAGGCAACAGGTTTACTCACTTTTTAAGTGAAGTCAACAAATCACTTTAAAAACCAATAGATTTACTCACTTTAAGTAAGTCAACTAATAGCCTTTGAAAGCAACAGGTTTACTAACTTTTTTTCAGTAAAGTCAACTAATCGCTTTAAAAGCAACAGGTTTACAGTGCATCTGGAAAGTATTGATAGCGCTTCACTTTTCCCACATTGTTTAATGTTACAGCCTTATTCCAAAATGGATTAAATTGATTTATTTCCTCAACATTCTACACACAATCCCCCATAATGACAATGTGAAGAAAGAGTTTTTGAAATTGCTGCAAATTTATTAAAAATAAAAAGCTGATAAATCACATGTACATCAGTATTCACAGCGTTTGGAGTGAAGCTCTAAATTGAGCTCAGGTTCATTCTGTTTCCACTGATCATTCTTGAGATGTTCCAGCAGCTTCATTGGAGTTCACCTGTGATCAATTCAGTTGATGGACATGATGTGAAAAGGCATCTGTCTATATAAGGGCCCAGGGTTGATAGTGCATGTTAAAGCACAAACCAAGCATGGAGACAAAGGAATCGTCTGTAGACCTCCGAGACAGGATTGTCTCGAGGCACAAGGCTGGGGAAGGTTACAGAAACATTTCTGCTGCTCTGAAAGTTCCAATGAGCACAGCGGCCTCCATCATCCGTAAGTGGAAGATGTTTGAACCACCAGGACTCTTCCTAGAGCTGCCCGGCCGGCCTGAGTGATCAGGGGAGAAGGGCCTTAGTCAGGGAGGTGATCAATAACCCGATGGTCACTCTGTCTGAGCTCCAGCGTTCTTCTGTGGAGAGAGGAGAACCTTACAGAAGGACAACCATCTGTGCAGCAATACACCAATCAGGCCTGTATGGTAGAGTGGCCAGACTAAAGCCACTCCCCACCTGGAATTTGGCATCTGAAGGACTCTCAGACCATAAGAAACTAAACTCTCTGGTCTGATGAGACTCAAATTAAACTCTTTGGAGTGAATGCCAGGCGTTACGTTTGGAGAAAACCAGGCAGCGCTCATCACCAGGCTAACACCATCCCTACAGTGAAGCATGGTGGTGGCAGCATCATGCTGTGGGGATGTTTTTCAGCAGCAGGAACTGGAAGACTAGTCAGGATAGAGGGAAAGATGAATGCAGCAATGTACAGAGACATCCTGAATGAAGACCTGCTTCAGAGTGCTCTTGACCTCAGACTGGGGCGACGCTTCATCTTCCAGCAGGACAATGACCCAAAGCACACCGCCAAAATATCAATGGAGTGGCTTCACAACAACTCGGTGAATGTCCTTGAGTGGCCCAGCCAGAGCCCAGACCTAAATCCTATTGAACATCTCTGGAGAGATCTGAAAATCGCTGAACACTGTTGCTTCCCATTCAACCTGATAGAGCTTGAGAGTTTCTGCAAAGAGGAACGGGCAAAAATTCCCAAAGACAGGTGTGCCAAGCTTGTGGCTGTAATTGCCGCTAAAGGTGCATCAACAAAGTATTGAGCAAAGGCTGTGAATACTGATGTACATGTGATTTTTCAGCTTTTTTATTTTTAATAAATTTGCTACAATTTCAAAAAATCTTTTTTCACATTGTCATTTGAGCATTTTGGAATAAGGTTGTAACAAAAAAAATGTGGAAAAGTGAAGCGCTCTGAATACTTTACTTTTTTAAGTAAAGTCAACTAATATTTTTTTTTTTACAATGTAAACTTTATTGGTACAACTTTATTTATTTATTTACTTTCTTATTAACACATAAAAAATTATGCAAATGTATAATGGAGATTATTATTAAGAAACCCAAAATATGGCTTGCTGGTTTTAGCATGACAAAACAGTTACAGATATAATATCTATTTTATTTAGGGATTAAAAAACATTGGCACACAATTTGCTCCATTTTACTGGCAAGATTAATGCCCCAAATCATGCATAAATTATTTTATTTGTTTTTTAACTTTTGTAAAAAGCAAAATATACAGCGCTTTGACTGGAAGCAAAGTGGGAATGAGAAAGGCAAAGAAGTCAGGAAAGACCCGCAAGTCGGGAACCAAACTTAAGTTTCCCGAATGTAAACAAACAAATAAAACTCCCACACTGAAGGATGCATTTGTTTTGTTTTTGGGATTATGGTCAATAGTGAGGTTTTTTTGTTCACTTGTCACGGTCCATCGATATCTGTGCATAAATCAATGATGTCATGCATTTGACTGTCAGTTGATGTGTTACTGGTCGCCCCTTAATTCAGCACAGATCACAAAAGAACAACTAGGGGCGTAACCATGAATGAAGGAGGCAGAAAGCAGCGTTCGCCCCCTCCAAACACTCAACAGTCTCTAAACAGGCCGCTCAGAATTCAGCAGAAAGATCCACAGATTTCCACAGAATTGCAACACTTATCATTCTGAACATCTCGTTTGGATTATTAAATCGATTATGCTTTTAGCTAGTACAACACTCTCAGCTTGGTTAAACGTGTTTTATCACATTTTAATATTGATACAAATATTTTAGATATATTTAGATATAGATAATTGTATTTCTGTTTAAAACATAGAAGGTTATTTATATGCTGATTTGACTATACTAAATATGCTAAACCATTTAACATGTGGTGATGCCATTGGCCCATGAACATTTCCTGCTTGTCGTCAAACCATTTCATAACAGTAGCAAGAGGCAATTCAATCATAGCGTAGTGTTAAAACAGCTGCCATAACATTATTCATCAATATGTGGACCTTTTGGGATTCTCAGAAGCTTTGAAAATTAAAATTTTAAAACAAGAAATATATTAAGACCATTGTTAATGTTTACATCCCTCAAAATGGTCTACGCAGGCGAGTCCTGCAATGCGAAATATTAATAAATATGAGAAATAAATTAATGATTTAAGATACGGATCTGCTAGTGATCTGCAAGTGATCTGCTAGTGCTGGATAAGATTTCTTGAAATAAATAAAACAACTTAAGTAGGCTTTAGTAAAGAGAAGAAGGTCTTAAAATAAGTAGTTAGTTATAAAGCACATTTTTAAAACAATAGTTGTTGACCAAAGTGCTGTACAAAACAAAAATAAAGGAATATACATGAAAATTATACTCTTTTTCTAAGGACATCCTGGGATTTTTAATGACCACAGAGAGTCAGGAGTTTAACGTCTCATCCGAAATGCGGCGCTCACTGAGCAGTATAGAGCCCCCTTCACTATACTGGAGCATTAGGACTCACACATACCACAGGTTGAGCGCCCCCTGCAGGCCTCACTATCACCACTTCCAACAGCAGCCTAGTTTTCCCATGTGGTCCCATCCAGGTACTGACCAGTCTCACCCCTGCTTAGCTTCAATTGGCGACCATATGAGAGTTGCATAGAATTTAAAGAGCCTTTATTATGCATTAAACAATGTCATATTTTGGGTTTTGAGAGTCTCCAACAACAGGCTGATATGCATGCAAGGTCAACAAACACTTTTAAACAGTTTCATTTTCACTAGCCACACTTTTCTTGTTTTATATGCATAAATTTGACTTTGACATGCTAAAATAACTTGATTTAGATGTTATGTCCACATGCCCCCTCATTCATTTAACTTCTTGTGTGTATTGTGTATTATAAATGGGTTGTGTCGCAATGCAATCAGTTTTTATTTCACAGGACTTTTCACGGCTCAAAATTAAGGATTTACCAAATTTATCTCTGACCACACCAAATTAGTGTTTCTTAGCCACAATTTTTTAATGTCAAAACAAGGAAAATATAGCTGTATAGGTGCACTTTTTAATTCAACAAAACTTTAAAAAAGCATTACATTTAAAAAAAGAATTATTGTCATCTAAAATATGCACAGTAATCTGTCCTGTCTAAAAGTCCCAGATCAACAGTTAACTCCACATACACGGGGAGTAATCTCCCATTAAAGCAATGTTATTGTAAACAAATATAATTAAACCATATTAACAAAAATAACTGTAAGCAAAAAAAAGCAGGTGAAACATACCGTGTTTGATAATGAAAGGATGATGACGCGCACACGGCTAATATAGGCCTGTTAATAATCTGTTCAAAGAATAATTCAAATGAAAGCAGTGACCGCTGCTGCTTAAGAATATGTGTATTTTTTTTAAATCTTGAGCTCTTAAAAGCAGCAGGACTGTGGGTGCACGATCATCGCTCTTTGTTCAGTCTATTTCAAAGGGAACCCATCGCACCAGTTGCGCTTCCTCTAGGCACGGTGAAGGAGCTCCGGATGGAGATGATTAAAGTTGTTGCACGTCCGCCAGTTCCCGCCTCAAAATGAGCGAATTTGAGCCACTTGTACATTAAGGAAGCGTTCAGAAAAAACAAAACACCAGCGAAGAAACTCGACACAGAGAAACATAAACACCTACTGCCAGCTAGCGTTTCGGAAGTGTATTGCAGAGCAACAGAAACAGCGCGCAGAAGTATAAATGCACGGCTACGCGCAAGGCTTGCGCCGTGGGTCACGCCAATCACTTGACGCAGAAGTATAAACCAGGCTATAGCCCTCGCAATCGACGTCGCTGACGTGCACCTCTCAAAAAATGTCACTACACGTCGCAACGACCCATAGCGCAAGCTCTGTAATTGGTCGGCTTGGTAGCGCTGACGAGTGTGGGCAGGACCGAGAGCCACGTGAGCCCGATAGAGTGAGTGTTTACAAGTGTGGAGTCCCATGAAGGAGCTCCGGATGGAAAGTTTTGTTTTGTGTTCACCTCATGGTTAAAGTTGTTGCACGTCTGCCGGTTCCCGCCTCAAAATGAGCAAGTTTGAACCACTTGTACATCAAGGAAGTGTTCAGAAAAAACAAAACACCAGCGAAGAAATTCGACACAGAGGAACATAAACACCTCACTGCCCACTAGCGTTTCGGAAGTGTTATTGCAGAGCAACAGAAACAGCATTCAGTATGAATGCACAGCTATGCGTGTTGCATGCGCCGTGGGTCATGCCGATCACTTGACGCAGAAGCATAAACCAGGCTTAACCCGCCAGAGCTGAAATCTACCCGCATTTGGCAGGTGTTAATGTAAAACCCTGGTTTTAAACACGGTGCACTTTCAGATTTAAGCCTTAGCTGGATATTTCACTTCACTTAGAGCTGTGTTACACACTGCAAAAGATCATTTTCAGAAACTCATAATAGTGGCTCTTTAAGAATTGTCATTATATATTCTGGCTTTGGTACTGACTGATCTATTGCATATGCACAAATATAATAATGTAAAACTCCCTGTAGAAAATATGAATTTAAAAGAGAGATCTATCTCATTCATGCTGTAATATGAATATAAATATATCAAATAAGAACATATTCCTAAAATAAGAATAATAAAAAGTCTTACAGGGTGGCGTAGTGGTTAGCGAAGTCGCCTCACAGCAAGAAGGTCGCTGTTTCGAGCCTCGGCTGTGTCAGTTGTCATTTCTGTGTGCATGTTCTCCCCATGTTGAAGTGGTGGGTTTCCTCCGGGTGCTCCGGTGTCCCCCACAGTTCAAACACATACGCTAGTAGTGTACGTGTGTGAATGGGAGTTCATGGGTGTTTCCCAGTACTGGGTTGCAGCTGGAAGGGCATCCACTGCGTAAAACATATGCTGGATAAGTTGGCGGTTCATTCCGCTGTGGCGACCCCAGATTAATAAGCCGAAAAGAAAACGAATCTTACAAATATAAGTCTGGCCTTAAACCGCGTCTCTGATTATAATTAAGCTGAATCAGCAGGTAAATACACATCACTTTAAGCTTTACTAAGTATTAATCATAACAATCCTCCTCAATCTGATCTTGCATGGTAATTTATTTTTAATGGGGATCTATTATGCCCCTTTTTACAAGATGTAAAACAAGTCTCTGATGTGTGTATGTGAATATTTCAGCTCAAAATACCACACAAATAATGTATTATAGCTCTCTGAGACTGACTCTTATAGGCTTTGATCCTAATTGTCACGTTTTGGTGACTGTCGCTTTAAATGCAAATGAGATTGTGCTCTTTTCAGAAAAGGGTGGAGCTACAAAGGCCTGTGTGTCAGCATAGTGGCAGATTCAAAAACAACTTGTGTTTTATGCTAATGAGGGAGAGATGGTCACTAGTGGGCGGGGCTTTCCCACTCTGATGACACGTACAGATGGAGAATGTCAATCAAAGTGTTTCTGCTGACTGTTTTCATCAAGAGGGATTATAAGAAATTTAATTAATTCATGTTTACCATTAGAAGCTGGATATATTCACACACTACTGCCACACAACTGTGTTTAGACCCCTTATAAAAGTGATATCTGCATAATAGCTCCCCTTTAAATAATATTTTTTGACTATAAAACACATTTTTGTAGTGTGTTCATGGTTTTATTTGTTTGTGTTGCTTTTAAAATATGGTGTTTGGTATTTATAGATGACTTTAATGCTCTCTGTCTGCGAGGGTGTGATAATAGGAGTGTGTGTAAGTCTGTAATGACACGGTGTTCTCGTAATTGCTGCTTACTGCTGTGTGGGGCAGTGTGTACACGGTGTGAGAGTAGTGGAAGAGTTAGGTAGGGCTTGTTGTATGGATAAACAGGCCTGTTAGTGAAGGCTTTACCCTGAAATCTGCTCTCAGAACAGAGTGATCACCAAACCTCCCACTGAGAGACAGCCTGAGGGACGCGCACACACACACACACACACACACACACACACACACACACACACACCCACACACACACACACACACACACACACACACACAAACACACACACACACACACACACACACACACACACACACACACACACACACACACACACACACACACACACACATGGTGCATATTAGAATTTATTTTGTAATAAACCTCAGATAGGCGGCATGGTGGCTCAGTGGTTAGCACTGTGGCCTCACAACAAGAAGGTTGCTGGTTCGAGTCTCAGCAGGGCCAGTTGGCATTTCTGTGTGGAGTTTGCATGTTCTCCCCGTGTTGGCGTGGGTTTCCTCCGGGTGCTCCGGTTTCCCCCACAGTCCAAACACATGCACTATAGGGGAATGGATGAACTAAATTGGCCGTAGTGTGTGTGAATGAGTGTGTATGGGTGTTTCCCAATACTGGGTTGCATCTGGAAGGGCATCCGCTGCGTAAAACATATGCTGGAATAGTTGGCGGTTCATTCCACTGTGGCAACCTCTAAAATAGAGACTAAGCCGAAGAAAAATTAATGAATGGGTCATATATGGTCAAACCCAATGTTGGGTTATTTTAAAAATAAATTAAATTTACATTTTTACTATTGTGTTTGTCCATATTTGACCCAACAATTAACAAATGTTGGGTTATTTAAAAAACTTTTGACAGCACATGTATTAACCAAACGTCAGGTCAAATATGGTCAAACCCAATGTTGGGTTATTTTAAAATTAAATTTGATTTACGTTGTCACTGTTGTGTTTGTCCATATTTGACCCAACCATTATCAAATGTTGAGTTATTAAAAAAATTATTTGACAGCCTGTGTATTAAACAAGCGTTGGGTCAAATATGGTCAATCCCAATGTTGGGTTATTTTTAAAATTTAATTCGATTTACGTTTTTACTGTTGTGCTTGTCCATATTTGACCCAGCAAATAACAAATGTTGGGTTATTTAAAAAAAAACCATTTGACAGCCTATGTATTAACCAAACGTTGGGTCATAAATGGTCAAACCCAATGTTGGGTTATTTTACAGTTAAATAAATTTATATTTTTACTGTAATGTTTGTCCGTATTTGACCTTTAACAATTTTTCCCACTATGCATTAACCAAATGTTGGGTTAAATATGGTCAAACACAATGTTGGGTAATTTTAAATTTAAATTTGATTTATGTTTTCACAGTTGTGTTTGTCCTTATTTGACACAACATTTAAAAAGTTTGGGTTATTTTAAAAAACTATTTGTCACTCTATGTATTAACCAAACATTGGGTCAAATATGGTCAAACCCAATGTTGGGTTATTTTAAAATGAAATTTGATTTACGTTTTTACTGTTGTGTTTGCCCATATTTGACCCAACATTTAAAAAATGTGGGGTTATTTTAAAAGCATTTGTCACTCTATGCATTAACCAAATATTGGGTCAAATATGGTCAAATCCAATGTTGGGTTATTTTAAAATGAAATTTGATTTACGTTTTTACTGTTGTGTTTGTCCATATTTGACCCAACATTTAAAAAATGTGGGGTTATTTTAAAAGCATTTGTCACTCTATGCATTAACCAAATATTGGGTCAAATATGGTCAAACCCAATGTTGGCTTTTAAAAAAAAATTAATTCAATTTACGTTTTCACTGTTGTGTTCGTCTATATTTGACCCAACATTTAAAAAGTTTGGAGTTATTTTAAGAGCATTTTTCACTCTATGCATTAACCAAATGTTGGGTCAAATATGGCCAAACCTAATGTTGGGTTATTTTAAAATGAAATTCGATTTACGTTTTCACTGTTGTGTTTGTCTTTATTTGACTCAACATTTATCAAATGTTGGGTTATTAAAAAAACATTTGTCACACTATGTATTAACTAAATGTTGGGTCAAATAAGGTCAAACCCAATGTTGGGTTATTTTAAAATGAAATTCAATTTAGGTTTTCACTGTTGTGTTTGTCCATATTTGACCCAACAATTAACAAATGTTGGGTTATTTAAAAAAAATCTGTCACTCTATGTATTAACCAAACGTTGGGTTATTTTAAAATGAAATTCGATTTAGGTTTTCACTGTTGTGTTTGTCTATATTTGACCCAACAATTAACAAATGTTGGGTTATTTAAAAAAAATCTGTCACTCTATGTATTAACCAAACGTTGGGTTATTTTAAAATGAAATTCGATTTAGGTTTTCACTGTTGTGTTTGTCCATATTTGACCCAACTATTAACAAATGTTGGGTTATTTAAAAAAATCTGTCACTCTATGTATTAACCAAACGTTGGGTCAAATATGGTCAAACCCAATGTTGGGTTATTTTAAAATTATATTTGATTTACGTTTTCACTGTTGTGTTTGTCCATATTTGACTCAGTGTTAGGTAACAACCCAGCATTTTTGACTTTACAGATGTTGTTCTGTCCTACAGTATCACCAACTTAGATCTGCACTGCACAACAGTATTTGACAGCTGAAAATAGAAAGAGTGGATAATAAGAGTTAATTCAGCTCATAATAAACGTCCAGTGTTATGCAAGCACACCTACACTGACTCACAGCACATTCAGCCCCACCATACAAAAGCAAAGACGCTGTGTCACAATACGTGTGCGAAGTTAAGCACATTCTCAGCCACAGACTCCTCCTCTGAGCTGCTTTTTATGAAAGTAAATCTGCTTAAGAGAGTCATGATGGGAAACTCTCCCGTGTGGTTTCAACAGAGCTAAAAATGGAGGATAAGCTGGCACAAGAATCCGCCTTCTGCAAGAATGCATTCGGCCTGACTGGATAAACAAACTTGTGCCAGTCTGGTGTGTTTTTTGTGTTCTGTTATGCTACTAGCATGCTAGCGTGACAAAATACTAGAGTAATCCATAGTAAACACTAGTGTTTTCAAAGCATACTAATGCTTATGATATTGTACTGTTAGAGTATTTACAACACTTTGTTAATGAATGCTACAGCACAGTGGGTAGAACAATTGCCTCACAGCAAGAAGGTTGCTGGTTCGAGTCCAGGCTGGGTCAGTTGGCATTACTGTGTGGAGTTTGCATGTTCTCCTTGTGTTGGCGTGGGTTTCCTCCAGGTGCTCCGGTTTCCCCCACAGTCCAAACACATGCACTATAGGGGAATTGAATGAACTAAGTTGGCCATAGTGTATGAGTGTGAATGGGAGAGTATGGGTGTTTCCCATTGTTGGGTTGCAGCTGGAAGGGTATCTGCTGCGTAAAACATATGCTGGAATAGTTGGCGGTTCATTCCGCTGTGGTGACCCCTGATTGATAACAGATTAATTCAAGTACTTTACTATAGTATGGTTCAAAAACACTAGAGTAACTACTAAAAACATGCTGGGTTGTTGTCACCCAACCTTTGGGTCAAAAATATATATATTTTTAAATTGACCCAGTCACAGTTTACCGTAGTAAAACCTAAAGTATACTACAGTATTTATTACAGTTTATCAGTTCACTATTGTTAAAACTATAGTATGCTGGAGCATTCATTCATTTTTCTTCAGCTTAGTCTCTATTTCAAAGGTTGCCACAGCGGAATGAACCGCCAACTATTCCAGCATATGTTTTACACAGCGGATGCCTTTCCAGATGCAACCCAGTACTGGGAACACACCCATACACACTCATTTATACACACACTCATACACTACGGCTAATTTAGTTAATCAATTTACCTATAACGGGCATCATGGTAGTGCAGTGGGTAGCACGATCGCCTCACAGCAAGAAGGTTGCTGGTTCGAGCCCCAGCTGACATGCGCTATATATAGGGGAATTGATAGAACTATATTGGCCATAGTGTATGTGTGTGAATGCAAGAGTGTATGGGTGTTTCCCCATGCAGCTGGAAGGGCATCCGCTGTGTAAAACACATGCTGGATAAGTTGGCGGTTCATTCCGCTGTGGCGACCCCTGATTAATAAAAGACTAAGCCGAAAAGAAAATGAATAAATGAATGAATGAATATGAATGTAAGGGTTTTGTGCATGCTATGCATATATTGAAAAGAGGAAATGCTGTAATGTGAAATAATTTCCGGTTAAAAATGTGTGAAGGTCATGTGACCATGAGGAAGAACGCAGCATCTCAATTCTCACAGGATGTGTTCTCTGTTCTCGCGGTCCTCCGAGGTCATTCTTCCGAGGTAACCTGGCAAGACCAGCCTGATCTCACGAGAAAACGTAAGTATTTTACCTTTTGTCAGTTTAGTAGCTAATTTGACGAGTTTAGTCGTATGAAAATGTACGATTTTAAAATAGAGGCGTGGCATCCAACCCCCCCTTAAACCCAACCGTCATTGGGTGATGAACAATTTGTACTAAATTGTACGAATTAGATCGTACGAATTCATACGAATTAGCCAATAAATCAAAAAGTTACGAATTGCCGTTAGACTGCATTGACAAGACCGGTCTTTACAAGAACACGAGTCCGTTCTCTGCGTTCTTGTAATTGAGAAACAGCCAATATGTAGTGAAGAGTTGTAAATACTATACTACACTGTGTAAGAAATCAATCTACATTATAAGATCGATTAGGGATTTTATTAGCTCATATCAATGACTCGGATCTTGAAGATTCGAATCATTGATTCGACTCAATCGAGTCGGATTGAATCAGATCAAAGATTCAAACTTTATCTGAAGTTTGTCCCGCAAATAGAGACATCACATTTTACTAATCTTGTCTATATTATTTCCGTGGCCAACGATAATAACATAACACAGAATAGGCTTAACTTTTAGCAAGGTAACACGATCTATAGCTTGAGGCAATGACTTAGAAGCACATAAACAAGAACACAGTTCTTACAAAGGAGAACAAAGGTTTATTGAGCTACACTACAATACATGAGGCTAATCTACGTAATAAACAAACAACAAACAAACGCACACACATATTCACACACACACACACACACACACACACACACACACACACACACACACACACACACACACACACACACACACACACACACACACACACACACACACACACACACACACACACACACACACACACACACACACACAGGCAGTTCAGAGGATGCAAAATGAGTTGACAAACAGTCCCAGACTTTCTAGTATTTCGTACTAGATCTTAGAAGCACCTGAGAAACCACAAAAGCAGAGATTTGACTGCTTAAAATCATATGCACCAGATCAGAAAGAGACAACAGTTGTTGTGTTACTTGCGAGTTTGTTGAAGCCTTCTTGACTGGAATTTTCCCTCGCCGGGCTGGAGTGAGGAAACACGTGGCGCCCAAGGGTGGCTTCTCTGTGACGTCTTCGGGATTCACTGTAAAAAAATCTGTAATTTTACGGTTTATTCTCGTAGCTGGGGTGCCGAAAAAAAAACGTAAAATAACGGGCGTTAAATGATAGAAATTTACCGTAAAATAATGAACATTAAATTACAGAAATTTCCTTAAATTTAAATTTCTTGTAAATTTCTGTAATTCAACCTGTAATTGTACAGTAAATTTCTGTAATTTAACCGCCGTTATTTTACGCTTTTTTTTCAGCACCCCAGCTGCCAGAAATAAACTATAAAATTACAGAATTTTTTTTTACAGTGTATATGTGCAATACATTTTATGGTTTAAAAACTCTACATAAAACTGTTTTTTTAATGTGTGTTAATTGATTTTTACAGTGTATACAATTGAAGTCAGAATTATTCGCCCTCCTGTGATTTTCTTTTCTTTTTAAAATATTTCCCAAATGATGTTTAACAGATTCAGGAATTTTTCACAGTATTTCCTATAATATTTTTTCTTCTGGAGAAAGTCTTATTTGTTTTATTTAGGCTAGAATAAAAGCAGTTTTTAATTTTTTTAAAGCCATTTTGATGTCAATATTATTAGCCCCCTTAAGCAATATTAGTTTTCCATTGTATACAGAACAAACCACTGTTATACAATAACTTGCCTAATTACCCTAACTTTACCCTAATTAACCTAGTTAAGCCTTTAAATGTCACTTTAAGCTGAATACTAGTATCTTGAAGAATATCTAGTCAATTATTATGTGCTGTCATCATGCCAAAGAGAAAAGAAATCAGTTATTAGAAATGAGTTATTAAAACTATTATGATTAGAAATGAGTTGAAAATAATCTTCCTGTCATTAAACAGAAATAGGGGAACAAAAATATACAGGGGGGGCTAATAATTCTGACAAACTGTATTTAGATAATTGTGCTATATTAAGTGCAGTAGTTGCAGTGTTTATATGCGCACTGTGGCTTTAGTGTGTACTTCAGCTGCTGATGAGCTGTTTGTTGAGCTGATTCCTCCACACGGCTCATTAGTTTCTCTGCTGTTTGAGCAAATCCTGAGTATTCTGTGAGTCCGTGGCACAAAATATCGGGACTGCTTGACTCAGATGCTGCTCAAAGATGTAGTTTTGGTATCCACTAGATTCACTTGTTAGACGGAGAGAATAAAACGAGGCCTTGAATGAATCATTTATGCAGTTTGATTCCACACGAAGCGCTTTTGTTTTTCTAGTAGATTTTACAAAAGCAAAACCTTTTCAGAAAGCCTTTCCTCAAGTGTTCAATGACATGGTGCTTTATTTGGTCCTTCAACATGGAATTAACTAAGTGTTTTTTGCCTTTTGAAAGACATTGCTTTTTATTTTACTCATTCATTTATTTTACTTCAGCTAGTCCCTTTATTCTTCAAGGGTCGCCACAGCGGAATGAACCGCCAACTTATCCAGCATATGTTTTACACAGCTGATGCCCTTCCACAACCATACACTCTCACATGCACACAAGCACACACACACACACCACAGCCAGTTTAGTTAATCAATTCCCGTATAGTGCATGTGTTTGGACTGTGGGGGAAACCGGACCACCAGGAGGAAACCCACGCCAACACGGGGAGAGCATGCAAACTCCACATTGAAATGCCAACTGACCCAGCCTGGACCCGACCAGCGACCTTCTTGCTGTAAGTGATAACCACTAAGCCGCCTTGTGGATCGGTATAAAGGTGTTTTGAACTTATTATTTATTAGGGAATCATGTAAAATCTGCCTGCTACACTGGTGATGAATTGCATTTTAAAATGCTCAGGTACATTTTGGCAATCATTAAATATTTATTAGCAATTAATTATGGATTTTTCTTTCAAGCCAAAATCTGCCACCAAGACATTCTGTACGTTTCCTTCCATAAATATATAAAACATCAATTATTGATTAGTAATATGCATTATTTGCACTTCATTTGCATCACTTTAAAGGTGATTATTGTTCAATATTTGGATTTTTTTTAACGCTAGATTTCCAGATTTTTCTGAAATAAGAATAACTTTTGTATTATAAATGTAATTTTGTATGAATAAATTTAATTATGGTTAATAAAACATTAATAAAAAGCATATTTATTTAGCTTTAGGTGCTAATTTATTAAGCAAGTGATGTATAAATCTCACTTTTAAGGTCCAAGGTCACAAATATCATATACAGTTGAAGTCAGAATTATTAGCTCCCTTTTGAATTTTTATTTCTTTTTTAAATATTTCCCAAATGATGTTAAACAGATTCAGGGATTTTTCACAGTATGTCTGATAATATTTGTTCTTCTGGGGAAAGTCTTATTTGTTTTATTTCGGCTAGAATAAAAGCAGTTTTTAATTTTTAAAAAAATTTTAAGGTCAATGTTATTAGCCCCTTTAAGCAATATTTTTTTCGATAGTCTACAGAACAAACCATCATTATACAATAACTTGCCTAATTACCCTAACCTGCCTAGTTACCCTAATTAACCTAGTTAAGCCTTTAAATGTCACTTTAAGCTGTATAGAAGTGTCTTGAAGAATATCTAGTCAAATATTATTTACTGTCATCATGGCAAAGATAAAATAAATCAGTTATTAGAGATGAGTTATTAAAACTATTATGTTTACAAATGTGTTGAAAAAATCTGCTCTCCATTAAACAGAAATTGGGGAAAAAAATAAACAGGGGGGCTAATAATTCTGACTTCAACTGTATATATGTATATATATATATATATATATATATATATATATATATATATATATATATATATATATATATATATATATATATATATATATATATATATATATATATATATATATATATGTCACAATCACCAGTGATCTAATCCTGGCAGCTTTCTGGTAAACACGCAGATCGCTAAAAGACTTCAAATCCACCATTATATGGACTACAGATCCAGTCATGCACCGCTCACACACACCTGTTCCGGATTCCATTAATTACACACACAAACACATTGCCAGAGGATCGTTATGAACTGATTACAGGTACTATATACACAGCACACACGCACACCCCTGGGCTGAGTCTTGTTTAGCTGCATTGTGAACATTACAACGCGGTTTCCTTGCCTTGCTGTGTTAGACCCTTGCTTTGTTTTAGTGTTTATTCCTGTCTGCTGCGTGCCATCTGACCACTCGCCTGTTATTTGACTATGACTCTGGATTCTCTGTATGCACCTGATTGCCCCTGTGTTGACCGTTGCTTGCCTGATTTTTTTTTTTAATAAACCTGCATTTGGATTCCTTGTCAGTGCCCCCTTCACATTACTATATATGTTGTTTTCACTTTCATTTTTAATAAACATCCAGAAAAAAAAAACTTTAGAAGGAAATTCAAAAACATAAAAAAAAAAAACTTAATGTACTCGATGAAATCTTAATGTATAACGCAATTTCCATGATTAACATATTTTAAAGTAATTTTTTTAATTAATTTTATTTGGTGGATATAAACGTGAGGAAGATACTATCCTGATATCATGATTTTAAAAAGCAGTGTTATTTTTTTAGGGGAAAATCCAAGGCAAAAATCGATTTTCAAGCATGTAAACAATATATATTTCCCTCCTCATTCATTTTCCTTCGGCTTAGTCCCTTATTTATCAGGGGTTGCAACAGCAGAACGAACCACCAACTATTCTGGCACATGTTGTACACAGCGGATGCTCTTCCAGCTGCAACCCAATACTGGGAAACACACACTCACATTCACACACTACGGCCAATTTAGTTCAATTCACCTATAGCACGTGTGTTTGGACTGTGGGGGAAACCGAAGCAACGGGAGGAAACCCACGCCAACACGGGGAGAACATGCAAACTCCACACAGAAATGTCAACTGACCCAGCCAAGACTCGAACCGGCGACCTTCTTGCTATGAAGCCACAGTGCAAACCACTGAGGCGCCGTGCTGCCCAACAATATATATTAATTTATTACAGTCTGTCCTGTAATATTTCATATTTACAAACCAAAAGACTCATCATTGTAAAAATAGTTTATATGACTTAAAATCTTGGCATATTTAGATCAAGAATCATTAAAAGTGCACAGAACTAAAATACTCATTGGTTCCCATTTTAGATAGATAGAATTAGGTTTTACATATTTCCCAGCAAGATGCTATTATCATTTAATCTTTTAACATATAATAAGCATGTTGTCTTGTTTCTCCATAAATATATCCTTTACTAAAAATTTCGCCTCAATGTTTTGACATTATATTTACTTTTTCATGTTCTGTGTTTACATGTTCAGTTTCGCACTGGTTATTATTATTAATTGACGTCATCTGTTTACTATGGGGTTAGGCTAGGGATAGTTGCGTGTAATTATGCTTTTGTTTAAAATAAAAGTTATTAGTCTTATCTATAATTCCAAGCCGATTATATCAACAACAAAAGATATGGGGAAGATTTCTCCACCCTGTGCATTCATTCATTCATTTTCCTTGGTCTTAGTCTCTATTTCCACAGTGGAATGAACCACCAGCTATTCCAGCATATGTTTTACGCAGCGGATGCCCTTCCAGCCGCAACCCAGTCCTGGGAAACACCTATACACTCTCACATTCAAACACACACTCATACACTACGGCCAATTTAGTTAATCAATTCCCCTATAGCACATGTGTTTGGACTGTGGGGGAAACCGGAGCACCCGGAGGAAACCCACGCCAACACGGGGAGAACATGCAAACTCCACACAGAAATGCCAACTGACCCAGCCGCAAACCAGTGACCTTCTTGCTGTGAGGCAACATCGCTAACCACTGAGCCACCAAGCCACCCCTCCCAAATATGTCATATTTTGTCTTGCTGTAACTTTCTCAGTGTTTCGCATCTCACATTTTATTGAACTATACTATAGTAAAGTGTATTAGCCTATATTGTATATATTATAGCATTTACAGCAATTTGTCAATGAGTGCTCCAGCATACTGTAGTACTAACTATAGTAAACTGACTGCAATAAATACTGTAATACACTTTTATACTTTTTACTACAATAAACTGTGGTGTATTGTAATATAACATACCCATACAGTAGTATACAGACAGAATATTGGGTCATTTGTTTATATTACTGTAGTTGTTGTGTTACCATAGCAACTATAGAATTCAGGTACGTAATATAAATGACTATAGTATTATTTGTTTAATTAAAGCAGTTAGTTTAGCGCTAGTTTAACATTTAGCAGTGATTTTCCAGAAGCGCTGCTGTAACTGTTGTAGAAAACGACAGTATTGGATCATTTGTTTATATTACTGTAGTTGTTGCGTTACCATAGCAACTATAGAATTTAAGAACTAAACATAAATGACTATAGTATCTTTTTAAAGCGGTTAGTTTAGCATTAGTTTAGCGCTAGTTTAACATTTAGCAGTGATTTTCCAGAAGCGCTGCTGTAACTGTTGTAGAAAACGACAGTATTGGATCATTTGTATATATTACTGTAGTTGTTGCGTTACCATAGCAACTATAGAATTCAGATACTTAACGACTATGGTATTTTTTTAAATTAAAGTGGTTAGTTTATCATTAGTTTAGCGCTAGTTTACCAATTACTATGATTTTTAAGAAGCGCTGCTGTAATTGTTGTATAAAACGACAGTTTGTATCATTTGTTTATATTGCTGTACCTGTTGCGTTACCATAGCAACTATAGAATTTAAGTACTTGATATAAGTAACTATAGTATTTTTTTTTTAAATAAAGCGGTGAGCTTAGCATTCTCTTAGAGTTAGTGTAGCGTTTATAAACGATGTATGACTTTTTTGTAGTTGTTGTGTTACCATAGCAACTATAAAATTCAAGTACGTAGTATAAACAATTATAGTATTTTTAAATTTAAAGTTGTTAGATTTTCGCTAGTTTAGCGATAGTTTAACATTTAGCTATGATTTTCCAGAAGCGTTGCTGTTGATCAGTTGTTTATATTACTGTAGTTGTTGTGTTACCATAGCAACTATAGAATGTAAGTACTAAACCTAAATGACTATAGTATCTTTTTAAAGCGGTTAGTTTAGCATTAGTTTAGCGCTAGTTTACCATTTAGCTATGATTTTCCAGAAGCGCTGCTGTAACTGTTGTAGAAAACTACAGTATTGAATCATTTGTTTATATGACTGTAGTTGTTGTGTTACCATAGCAACTATAGAATTCAGATACTTAATATAAACGACTATGGTATTTTTTTAAATTAAAGTGGTTAGTTTATCGTTAGTTTAGCGCTAGTTTACCAATTACTATGATTTTTAAGAAGCGCTGCTGTAATTGTTTTATAAAATGACAGTATTGTATCATTTGTTTATATTACTGTACCTGTTGCGTTACCATAGCAACTATAGAATTTAAGTACTTGATATAAGTAACTATAGTATTTTTTTTTTAAATAAAGCGGTGAGCTTAGCGTTCTCTTAGTGTTATTGTAGCGTTTAGCCATGATTTTCCAGAAGCGCTGCTGTAACTGTTGTAGAAAACTACAGTATTGGATCCTTTATTTATATTACTGTAGTTGTTGCGTTACCATAGCAACTATAGAATTTAAGTACTAAACCTAAATGACTATAGTATCTTTTTAAAGCGGTTAGTTTAGCATTAGTTTAGCGCTAGTTTAACATTTAGCTATGATTTTCCAGAAGCGCTCCTGTAACTGTTGTAGAAATCTACAGTATTGGATAATTTGTTTATATGACTGTAGTTGTTGTGTTACCATAGCAACTATAGAACTCAGATACTTAATATAAACAACTATGGTATTTTTTTAAATTAAAGTGGTTAGTTTATCATTAGTTTAGCGCTAGTTTATCATTTGCTATGATTTTTAAGAAGCGCTGCTGTAATTGTTGTATAAAACGACAATATTGTATCATTTGTTTCTATTACTGTACCTGTTGCGTTACCATAGCAACTATAGAATTTAAGTACTTGATATGAATGACTATAGTTTTTTTTTTTTAAATAAAGCGGTGAGCTTAGCGTTCTCTTAGTGTTAGTGTAGCGTTTAGCCATGATTTTTTGTAGTTGTTGTGTTACCATAGCAACTATAAAATTCAAGTACTTAATCGACAATATTATTTTTGAAAAATTAAAAGGGTTAATTTAGCGTTATTTTAGCGCTAGTTTAGCATTTAGCCATGATTTTCTAGAAGCGCTACTGTACCTGTTGTAGAAAACTGTTGTGTTACCATAGCAACTATAAAATTCAAGTACGGAGTATAAACAATTATAGTATTTTTAAATTAAAAGTTGTTAGATTATCGCTAGTTTAGCGATAGTTTAACATTTAGCTATGATTTTCCAGAAGCGTTGCTGTTGATCAGTTGTTTATATTACTGTAGTTGTTGTGTTACCATAGCAACTATAGAATGTAAGTACTAAACCTAAATGACTATAGTATCTTTTTAAAGCGGTTAGTTTAGCATTAGTTTAGCGCTAGTTTACCATTTAGCTATGATTTTCCAGAAACGCTGCTGTAACTGTTGTAGAAATCTACAGTATTGAATCATTTGTTTATATTACTGTAGTTGTTGCGATACCATAGCAACTATAGAATTTAAGTACTAAACATAAATGACTATAGTATCTTTTTAAACCGGTTAGTTTAGCATTAGTTTAGCGCTAGTTTACCATTTAGCAGTGATTTTCCAGAAGCGCTCCTGTAACTGTTGTAGAAATCTACAGTATTGGATAATTTGTTTATATGACTGTAGTTGTTGTGTTACCATAGCAACTATAGAACTCAGATACTTAATATAAACAACTATGGTATTTTTTTAAATTAAAGTGGTTAGTTTATCGTTAGTTTAGCGCTAGTTTACCATTTACTATGATTTTTAAGAAGCGCTGCTGTAATTGTTGTATAAAACGACAGTATTGTATCATTTGTTTCTATTACTGTACCTGTTGCGTTACCATAGCAACTATAGAATTTAAGTACTTGATATAAATCACTATAGTTTTTTTTTTTTTTTAAATAAAGCGGTGAGCTTAGCGTTCTCTTAGTGTTAGTGTAGCGTTTAGCCATGATTTTTTGTAGTTGTTTTGTTACCATAGCAACTATAAAATTCAAGTACTTAATCGACAATAGTATTTTTGAAAAATTAAAAGGGTTAGTTTAGCGTTATTTTAGCGCTAGTTTAGCATTTAGCCATGATTTTCCAGAAGCGCTACTGTAACTGTTGTAGAAAACTGTTGTGTTACCATAGCAACTGTAAAATTCAAGTACGTAGTATAAACAATTATAGTATTTTTAAATTTAAAGTTGTTAGATTATCGCTAGTTTAGCGATAGTTTAACATTTAGCTATGATTTTCCAGAAGCGCTGCTGTTGATCAGTTGTTTATATTACTGTAGTTGTTGTGTTACCATAGCAACTATAGAATGTAAGTACTTAATATAAATGACGATTGTATTTTTTAAAGCAGTTAGTTTAGCGCTAGTTTAGCATTTAGCTAGGATTTTCAAGAAGCGCTGCTGTAACTTGTTGTCTACAACATTGGATCATTTGTTTTACTGTAGTTGTTGCGTTACTACATCAACTATAAAATTCAGGTACTTTTTTAATTAAAGTGGTTAGTTTAGCGTTCTCTTAGCGTTAGTTTAGCGTTTAGCTATGATTTTTAAGAAGCGATGTGACTCCCGCGTCTCAGTGTTTGTCTCTGGCACGTCTCACATTCTTCCTCCCCGAATCACAGTGTATTATTGTCCTGGCGCGAGGGGAGAGAGTGACAGAGCACATTATTAATTGACTTAATTTGAGCGTCTCTATAATCCTGTCAGTGGTTTTTGCTGAATGAAGGAGAGCAGGAGAGACAGAAGCGGCTCAGGCTGTTGTCAGCCGTGTGTCAGCATGCAGAGTCTGACTGACAGAGAAACAGGGCCTCCACGGGCCTCATTAGTGTGTGTGTGGCTTATTATGTGTGTACATACATTGGTGCATGTGTGTGTGTGTGTGTCTGGATGCAGTCTGGCAGGTGTGTGTGTGTGCTCTCTCTCAGCCCAAGGTGGATGCTTTGCCTGAACAATACAAGTGTTCTCCAGCTTAAGTTGCAGGCATGTGAAAACTAGCCTGTAGGGACAGTTTCCAATATCTGCTACATTTACAGCCCAAAAAATCTAATACCTTTTATTGTATTCAAAACGTCAGACCAGCACGCTCTCGTATTCAGAAGACGTAATCGATCATCCCTTTTTGTGTGTGTCTGTGTGTGTGTTTTTGGCACTCCCCTCCAACCACCTCCATCTCCGATATCATTTACATTAAACCGGACTCAGCGAAACACAAAAGAAGGGCTGCCGGTGCCTCGTATGTTTAAATAACCATGTGTATTTGCATGATCATTACATATTCGGTCCCTGCTGACATCATTACCTGCACACACATACATACCCAATACATACACACACAGGCTTCCTGCAACTTATATTTTATTCAACAAATCCAATGTTTCATTTCCCCTCAGGTAGTCACTCATTCAACAGACATTGCTCTTAAATTATGAATGTCTGGTTTGTCTCTTTTACACACACACACACATACACACACACACACACACACACATTGGCAGGAATACACACCTGCGTCATTGCCAGAGACATGCTCATAGAGAATAAATAATGCCAGGGTGTGAAGTGACAGGAGTGTGTTAAAGTGGATAGCACATGCCCACTGCTGTGTGAACCGCTGGCTTTTACCTCCGACAAGAATGTGGTGTGTATTCAAACACCGCCTTAATGTCAGTACAGGGATTTCTGCAGGCTCGCTCACTGAGCAGAACAAATAAAAGGATTTTTTGTGTGTGTCTGTGCAGCGAATGGAAAATTAATGGTTTGAAATGGGATGTTTTGTATTGCATATTATTATTATTCCTTGCTTATAAGTATATATGTACACTCACCGGCCACTTTATTAGGTACACCTGTCCAACCGCTTATTAACGCAAATTTCCAATCAGCCTATCACATGGCAGCAACTCAATGCATTTAGACCATGGGTGTCCAAACTTAGTCCTGGAGGGCCGGTGTCCTGCATATTTTAGTTTTAACCCCAATTAAACACACCTACCAGCTAATCAAGCTCTTTCTAGGTATACTAGAAACTTCCAGGGAGGTGTGTTGAAGGAAGTTGGAGCTAAACTATGCAGGACACCGGCCCTCCAGGACCGAGTTTGGACATCCCTGATTTAGACCAATGACTGTAAAAAATATGGACGACGCGACAGCGCCTTTTCCCATTGAACGCTTTGAATGCAAAACGCTTCATGGTGGGCTCAAAAGACTGCTGAAATTGGAGCCTGGGCAGTGGGCATAAGCAGAAGCTCAGGTAGCAAAGAATTCTGGCCCAGATTCTGGCCGCTGGGACAGCAGGCATTCGTCCGGCACTGGCATACAGCATGTGGGCCAAACATGGTCCAGGCTTGGCAGAGGTGGCACCGACTTTAAGGTGGCACACAAGACTTGGGCCAGATATCAAATTTAGTATTTGACCCAGATGTTTAAAATTTATATGTGGGCCACGTAAGTTTGGCCTATCTTGACCCATTTTTTAAAAAACAATTAAATTATTTTTGAGTTAAGAAAAAATTCGACCAATGAGGTCGCTTTAAGAAAAAGCACGCCCATAGTGCGCCTAAAGCGAAATGCTTCATGGGTTTATCAATTTCATTGCAGTCGTGACACACCAACATATCTGGCCCAGTTCAGGCCCAGTTAAGGGTTATTACCTTAGTTGAGACTTGGCCCAGATATGGTCCAAGTTTGGCCCTTGTATGGAAGCCAGGCTTGGTCCAATCATGTACCATACTTCACTGCGGCATGTGGGCCAAGGAAAAGCTGATTGTGTGGGCCAGATTTGAGCCAGAAAAACTTTCCCATGTAAGTTTGGCCTATCTTGACCCACTTTAAAAAACAATTAAATTATTTTTGAGAAAAGAAAAAAATTCTACCAATCAGGTCGCTTCGAGAAAAAGCACAGCCATAAAGCGAAATGCTTCATGGGTTTATCAATTTCATTGCAGTCGTGACACCAATATATCTGGCCCATTTCAGGCCCAGTTATGGGTTATTAACTTGGCTGAGACTTGGCCCAGATATGGTCCATGTTTGGTATGGAAGCCAGACTTGGTCCAATCATGTACCGTAATTCACTGCGGCATGTAGGCCGACCAAAAGCTGATTGTGTGGGCCAGATCTGGGTCAGAAAAATTTTGCTATGTGGGAAGACTTCCAGATGGAGCCAGAGGCGGAGCCACGGAATCAAGCTTCCTTTATGTGTATATATGTACTGTATGTGTGTGTGTGTGCGTGTGTGTGTTTGTGTGTGTGTGTGTGTGTGTGTGTGTATGTGTGTGTGTGTGTGTGTGTGTGTGTTTGTAATGGTGTGGGCCCTTAGTATTGTCCTAGCTTTCCCCTCCTTAAATAGAAAGAGCGATAGAAAGAGCAGTGCTCATTAATATTCATGACCCTTCCAAATACAGTCAAAACTGAGCTTTTTATTTTAGGGTCATCTCAGATGGTTTGTTGTCCCAGACAAAAGTGAAGAGAGGGTAGGGGGCAGGGGGGAGATGATGGTGTCCTGGTGTGTGTGTGTATGTGTGTGTGTGTGTGTGTGTGTGTGTGTATCAGTGTGTGTATGTATGTATATGTGTATGTATGTGCATATCAGTGTGTGTTTGTGTGTGTAGAGAGTGACAACGAGTGCAGATCCCGTCTCTCAGCACGGCTGCTCTTTGATGTGTTGCCAGATTGGGCTGATGTAGGTCTCCCCATCAAAGCTCTGTTTAATTCAGTCTTAATGAGGAGTTCCTGTTCCTGCCCCTCTGCTTACCGTGTCTGCGACCTCCACGGCTCACACGTAAATAAGATACACTGATAGGTTATCTCACGCTTTTGTGAAAATATCCACATGTTCATTGCAACAGAACGAAAGAGAAACCTGCAGCTTTCTGGAAGTCTTTTTTTTATAGAAATGTTTTGGCACTTTTATTATTCATTCATTCATTCATTCGTCTTCCTTCGATTTAGTCTCTTTATGTATCAGGGGTTGCCACATCTGAATGAACCGCCAACTATTTCAGCATGTGTTTTAAACAGCGGATGTCCTTCCAGCTGCAACCCAATACTGTGAAACACCCATACACTCGCACATTCCCACACACACTCATACACTCCGGCCAATTTAGTTCATCAAACAGCGCATGTGTTTGAACTGTGGGGGAAACCGGAGCACCGGTTAGGTTAGTTAAAAAAGGCTTTATATGCTCATTTACTGTATAAACACAGAAATGCTCAGTTTTGACCATATTTAGAAGGGTCATGAATATTAATGAGCTCTGCTTTCTCTCTCTCTCTCTCTCACTTACTCACACACGCACATATGGATGTATAAGAACATATTATAAGAGAAAATTGATTAAAGAAGTGAAGTTGCATTTTGATGTTCTTCTTGACGTAAAAAAATGCTAAAACTAAATGTAGTAATGTTTCCTTTAAATAATTTAAATAATTAAAATTAAACTAACATTTTAACATTAAATAAATTAAATTAACAATAAATCCTACGAACACAAAATTGAATGCAGAAATGCCCCCAGAATGAAAAGCTCAGTTTTGACCGTATTTGGAAGGGTCATGAATATTAATGAGCACTGCTTTTTCTATCTCTGTTTCTATATAAGGAGGGGAAAGTTAGGATGATTCTAAGGGCCCACGCTGTTTTAGGGGCCCCAGAGTTACTATTAGGGGGCCCAATCCTCTGCAACACCCACCTCCCCCCACCCCCACCCCTTTATTTTCGTCAGGGACACCATCACTACCAAGATGACCCTAGAATAAAAAGCTCAGTTTTGACTGTATTTGGAAGGGTCATGAATATTAATGAGCACTGCTCTTTCTATCTCTCTTTCTATATAAGGAGGGGAAAGTTAGGACGATACTAAGGGCCCATGCCATTTTGGGGCCGCCAGAGTTACTATTAGGGGGCCCAATCCTCTGCAACCCCCCCACCACCACCCCTTCCCTTTCGCCAGGGACACCATCACTACCACCCACCCCCTTCTCCCCGCTCTTCACTTTTGTCCCGGACACCATCATCTCCCCCCTGCCCCCCACCCCTCTCTTCACTATTGTCTGGGACAACAAACCACCTGAGATGACCCTAAAATAAAAAGCTCAGTTTTGACTGTATTTGGAAGGGTCATGAATATTAATGAGCACTGCTCTTTCTATCTCTCTTTCTATATAAGGAGGGAAAGTTAGGACGATACTAAGGGCCCATGCCGTTTTGGGGCCGCCAGAGTTACTATTAGGGGGCATAATTATCCGCGACACACCCCTTCCTTAACCTCACTTTTGTCCCAACCCCCACCCCCCATCTCTTTCCCGCCTCTTCCCCCCCCCCCCCCCCCCCCCCCCCCCCCCCCCCCCCCTGATGACCCTAGAATAAAAAGCTCAGTTTTGACTGTATTTGGAAGGGTTATGAATATTAATGAGCACTGCTCTTTCTATCTCTCTTTCTATATAAGGAGGGGAAAGTTAGGACGATACTAAGGGCCTATGCTGTTTTGGGGCCGCCAGAGTTACTATTAGGGGGCCCAATCCTCTGCAACACCCCCCCCCCCCCCACCCCCACCTCTTCACTTTCGTCAGGGACACCATCACTACCACCCACCCCTCCTCCCCGCTCTTCACTTTTGTCCAGGACACTATCATCTATCCCCTGCCCCCACCCTCTCTTCACTTTTGTCTGGGACAACAAACCACCTGAGATGACCATAAAATACAAAGCTCAGTTTTGACTGTATTTGGAAGGGTCATGAATATTAATGAGCACTGCTCTTTCTCTCTCTCTCACTCAAGGGCTTAAAGAGAAAGGATGCAAGAGAAAAGGGATTAAAGATGTTTTGTTGTTCTTCTCGTTGACGTAAGCAAGTGCTAAAACTAAATGTAGGAATGTTTTAACTTTAAATGCTGAAAAGTGATGTTTCATAAAGCTTATTTCATCTCGACTGAAAAAAGTGCTAAATCCTATGAGCACAAATAAAAAAAGAAAACAACTTTTGGCCAAATGTGCTGAAGCCATACAGCGAATGAAAGAAAGAGAGAGGAAAGAAGAAGAAAGGGAATGAAATAATGCAGGTTTGTCAGCCGTCTTTCAGGGTCTCTTTGATTGAAACAGCGGAGGCCACGGGCTGCTTTTAAGACACATTATATTCTGGGGCTTCAAAGCTGGCCAAATGCATGCCTGTGTGCGAATCCGAGGACACTCGAAAACATTCTTGTGTTTTCCAAATGGACGCAAAGAGGTTCGGCCTGGAGTTTTGCTAATGCTTGTTTTCCCCCAAAACATGGCCGACTCGCACCTTGCATGTTTTCTTTTGGTCGGCTGCTCTGTTAATACCCTCTTCCCGGTAAGCAAGAGTGGGTTGCGCTCTTCAAAAATGGCATTAAAAACAAAATAAGTACACATTACTCGCACTTAAGATTCCCTGAAAACAAAACGACAACATTTCAGAGAATGCTTTACATTTATGTGTGATCTGAGAAATTCATAACTGAAACAAACAGCTTATTTAAAGGGGCAGTTTTGTCATCAATAAACACCATCCTGCTGGTTAAAGTCCTCAAAATAAAACATAAAATAGTGACTAGAGGATGTCATGGCCTAGAAATGACAAAAGCAATACAGTATTATTAGCTGTCTTAAGTAAATTTTTTATATTATTTTAATATAAATGTTTCTTAATATTTAATTTGGCTACAGATGAATTGCCTAGGCAACCCAGTGGCGCAGTAGGTAGTGCTGTTGCCTCACAGCAAGAACGTCGCTGGGTCGTAGGTTCGAACCTCGGCTGGGCTGGGTCAGTTGGCGTTTCTGTGTGGAGTTTGCATGTTCTCCCTGGGTTCGCGTGGGTTTCCTCCGGGTGCTCCGGTTTCCCCCACAGTCCAAAGACATGCAGTACAGGTGAATTGGGTAAGCTAAATTGTCCTTAGTGTATGAGTGTGAATGTGTGTGTGGAAGTTCCCAGAGATGGGTTGCGGCTGGAAGGGCATCCGCTGCGTAAAATCGTGCTGGATAAGTTGGCGGTTCATTCCGCTGTGGCGACCCCGCAAGGGACAAAGCCGACAAGAAAATGAATGAATGAATGAATGAATTGCCTAATTAACCTAGTTAAGCCTTTAAATGTCACTTTAAGCTAAATACTAGTGTTTTGAAAAACAAATCTAGTCAAATATTATGTGCTGTCATCATGGCAAAGAGAAATGAATTTAGTTTTTAGACATTTTTTAATCAAGTTTAAAAATGTGTTGAAATAATGTCCTTCTAGTTAAATATCACTTAAAATAATTAATATTTCACAGGATAATAATTTTGTCTTCAACGTGTACAAACATACACCTGTGTCAGTCAATTGGCAACCATTCTGCTAGTGAGATTTATTTAATGAAAATTGTCATTTGCAGGATAACAATTTAGGATAGAATTTGTGTGCATTAAATAATTATTTAATTTATGTAATAAATTTATGTAATGTAATACAAATTACAATTTACAGGAGAGACTTTTAATATACCCTAATAATTATTTATTGTATTTATTGGAGAATAAAATTCCTTTCTAATTAAATTTGAATAAATAAAATTTGATTGACAATAAAATAAAATAAATTATGTTAAATTACATCAAATTACTAATGTTATTAAATAAAATGAAAATTGGTATTAAAGTAAAAAAAAAAATTATTAGATAAAAGGATCACTGGTATTAAATTAAATTAAATTACTAATGTTATTAAATAAAATGATAATTGGTCATTAAGTCATTCATTAATTTTCTTTTCAGCTTAGTCCCTTTATTAATCCGGGGTCGCCACAGCGGAATGAACCTCCAACTTATCCAGCACATGTTTTACGCAGCGGATGCCCTTCCAGCTGCAACCCATCTCTGGGAAACACTCATTCACACTCATACACTACGAACAATTTAGCCTACCCAATTCACTTATACCGCATGTCCAAAGACATGTGGGGGAAACCAGAGCACCCGGAGGAAACCCACGTGAGCGCACAGAGAACATGCCAACTGACCCAGCTGGGACTCAAACCAGCGACCTTCTAGCACTACCTACTGCGCCACTGCTTCACATGATAATTGGTATTAAAGTAAATTTTTAAAATGAGATAAAAGGATCACTGTTATTAAATTAAATTAAATTAAATTAAATTAAATTAAATTAAATTAAATTAAATTAAATTAAATTAAATTTAATTTAATTTAATTTAATTTAATTTAATTTAATTTAATTTAATTTAATTTTAAAAGTCCCTTTTTAAAAATAAAATAAAATAAAATAAAATAAAATAAAATAAAATAGGCAATACAGTATAGTGGCTCAGTGGTTAGCACTGAGGCCTCACAGCAAGGTGGCGTGGGTCCAAACACACAATATGAGAATTGGGTAAGCTAAATTTTCCATAGTGTATGAGTGTGCATGCAGGACTGTATGTGTGTTTCCCAGTGTTGGGTTGCGGCTGGAAGGACATCCGTCATCCATCCATCCGATAAGTTGGCAATTCATTCCGCTGTGGCAACCCCTGATTAATAAAGAGACTAAGCCAAAAAGAAAATATATGAATGAATGAATGAATTAAATTAAATTTAAAATGGTATTAAATAAAATGGATATTTAAGGTTTTTTAATTTAATAAAATGATCACTGGAATTAAATGAAATTAAATAATTAAATTAAATTAATTTAAGTTAAATTAAATACCAGTGATCATTTTATTCAGTTATTTAACATTTGTAATTTAATCCAAATGTAATTAATTTAATTTCAATTGGAAACCAAGATTTCTATCACGCATACAGACGTTACTTTAATTAACTAATATTTAACTTGCACCAATCCGATTCTGCTGGGTGCGCCGTCTTGTGGTCAGATACAGAAATTCGTTCAGCGCGCAAACTTTTTAAAGTGCATTATGGGTATTTTCTAGCTGTTGAGTGAACATCAGTTATACACTCATGGTTGTGGTGCATTGTGGGATTGATTTGAGTGCACTTAAATACGTCCACTACAATTTCAGACACCAAATACACAAATAGTGCACTATTTAAGGATGTAGGGGGCAATTTTTAAAAACGCCTCTTCCCGTTATGCCCTGCTCTGCGGCTCTGTTTTACAGCAGTTTGTTCCCAACACACACGCTGAGCTGCCCTGGAAAGCAGCGTGTCTGGAAGCCATCATTTTTATGTGTTGCTGTGTTAAAAGTCAAGACCGTAAAATTACACGATTACAACACAGCCATTTTCAGGCATGGCCAGATCGAGGCCTGCTTCTCCTGTGTGTTTGTGGAGAAAACACACCTCTGTTTTCTGCAAGTCATGATTCTGATGGGCTTCAAGGTGGAGCAGTGGGTAGCATGCCTCACAGCAAGAAGGTCGCTGGTTTGGGTTCCAGCTGGGTCAGTGGGCATTTCTATGTGGAGTTTGCATGTTCTCCTCGTGTTGGCGTGGGTTTCCTCCACGTGCTGCTGTTTCCCCCACAGTCCAAACACATGCACTATAGGGGAATTGATGAACTAAATTGGCCGTAGCAAGAGTGTATGGGTGTTTCCCAGTGACAGGTTGCAGCTGGAAAGGCATCCACTGTGTAAAACATATTGGATAAGTTGGCGGTTCATTTCACTGTGAAATAGTTTGGACAGAAAACACTTTGCTAAATTATTTTTCTGTTTGCATGAGTCTTAGAAGAGCTTTCAAGATCACATCTTGGTCATATAGACATCTGAATGCAAATCACATATACGGTTGAAGTCAAAATTATTCGCCCTCCTGTGATTTTTGTGTGAAATGATGTTGAACAGATTCAGGAATTTTTCACAGTATTTCCTATAATATTTTTGCTTCTTGAGAAAGTCTTATTTGTTTTATTTCGGCTAGAATAAAAGCAGTTTTTATTTGTTTTATAACCATTTTAAGGTCAATATTATTAGCCTCCTTAAGCTATATTTGTTTTGGATTGTCTACAAAACACAAAACACTGTTATAAAATGACCTGCCTTATTACCCTAACTTAACCTCGTTAAGCCTTTAAATGTCACATTAAGCTGAATACTAGTGTCTTAAAAAATCTATTCAAATATTATTGTAATATGAATGTAATATAATAATAATAATAATAATAATAATAATAATAATAATAATAATAATAATAATAATAATAATATAATGGTAATAATAATAATAATAATAATAATAATAATAATAATAATAAAATAATATAAAAAATAATAATATAATATAATAATGATAATAATAATAATAATAATAATAATAATAATAATAATAATAATAATAATAATAATATAATGGTAATAATAATAATAATAATAATAATAATAATAATAATAAAAATAATATAAAAAATAATAATATAATATAATAATGATAATAATAATAATAATATAATAATAATAATAATAATAATAATAATAATAATAATAATAATAATATAATAATAATAGTAATAATAATAATATAATAATAATAATAATAATAATATAATATAACAATAGTAGTAATAATAATAATATAATAATGGTAATAATAATAATAATATAATAATAGTAATATTAATAATATAATATTTAAAATAATAATAATAATAATAATAATATAATAATAATAATAATATAATAATAATAATAATAATAATAATATAATAATAATAGTAATAATAATAATATAATAATAATAATAATAATAATATAATATAACAATAGTAATAATAATAATAATATAATAATGGTAATAATAATAATAATATAATAATAGTAATATTAATAATATAATATTTAAAATAATAATAATAATAATGATAATGATAATAATAATAATAATAATAATAATAATAATAATAATAATAATATAATGGTAATAATAATAATAATATAATAATAATATAATAATAGTAATAATAATGAAATAATAATAATAACATAAAAATAATTATATAATAAATACTGACATAAATAAAAAACAATGCAAGTGCAAACTTTTCTTGCATAAGCATGGAAACACTGCCATAATGTAACTCTTCAAATCTTGCCGGACTGGTGGTTATTGCAGTGTGTGTGTGTGTGTGTGTGTGTGTGTGTGTGTGTGTGTGTGCACTTGAGATGCTCAGTGAAAAATCTGCTGGTGAAACTCAACACCCACTGATGAATGAAAGAGAAGCCAATTTAGGCAAAATCAGACACCTGAAGACATGTGGGGTGTATGTGTGTGTGTGTGTGTGTGTGTGTGTGTGTGTGTGTGTGTGTGTGTGTGTGTGTGTGTGTGTGTGTGTGTGTGTGTGTGTGTGTGTGTGTGTGTGTGACGATCCCTGTGCCCAAACTGAAGATCTGCAGAGAACAATGTGGATGAACAGGCCAAACACACTCCACTATCACTGTGCCATCGGCCAGTCAGCGCTCACCAGGCCCGTCTGTGTGTGTGTGTATATATATGTGTTTTTGTGACATATCAGGACACAAATCTGTATAACCACATGGCCATGACATAGGTAGTACAACACCAAATCAGAAAATAGTTGGGACAGTATGGGAAACGCAAAAAAAAAGAAGATAGTAGTGATTTCTATATTTACTTCGCCTTGTGTTTCATTGCAGACAATACAACTTACATTATTTAATGTGTTCCTCGTCATTTTTATTGTTTATTTGTCTTTTCAAAATTAACACGGATCCAGTTTTGGTTCTTGCAACACATTTCAAGTAAAGTTGTATGAGTAAAGCATTCACCACTTTGTAATGTTGCCGTTCCTTTTCACAACACTTAAAAGTCGGGACTGAAGACAGCAAGTGATGAAATGTTTCAGGTGTCATTTTGTTCCATTCATCCTGCAAACAAATCTTAAGGTGGGCAACAGTAAGGGGTCTTAGTTGTAGCATTTTGCGCTTCAAAATGTGCCACACATTCTCTATTGGAGACAGGTCAGGACTGCAGGCAGGCCAGTCTAGTACCTGTATCCTCTTCCTCCGCAGTCAGGACTTTGTAATGTGAGCAAAATGTGGTTTTGCATTGTCTTGTTGAAATATGCATGAGCGTCCCTGGAAAAAAAGGCAGCATATTGTGCTCCAAAACCTCTCTACTCTTCAGCATTAATGGTGCATCACAGAAGTGCAAGTTACCTTTGCCAAGGGTGCTGACACAACCCCATACCATGACAGACCCTGGCTTTTGCACTTGTTGCTGGTAACAGTCTGGATGATCCTTTTCTTCTTTGGTCTGTAGCACACGGCGTCCATTTCTCCCAAACACTACCTGAAATACTGATTTATCTGAGCACAGTACACATTTTACTGTGTGATGGTCCATCCCAGATGCCTCTGAGTCTAGAGAAGTCGATGGCGCTTCTGGACACTGTTAACATAGGGCTTCCTTTTGGCACAGTTCAGTTTTCACTGGCATTTGTGGATGTAACTATGTATTGTGGAATTGACAAAGGTTTGCCACAGTAGTCCTGAGGCCATGTGGTGATCTGGCTTATAGATGAATGAGGATTCTTGATACAGCGCCACCTGAGGGATCGGAGATCACGATTGTTCAGCTTAGACCTGCACCCTTGTTCTTTAAATTCCTTGAATCTTTGAATGATGTGCTGCACTGTTGAAGGTGAAATATCCAAATGTCTTCCTCTCTTTCTCTGAGGAATATTGTTTATAAGCATTTCAATCATTTCCTCATGTATTTGTTGGCAAACCGGCGATCCTCGGCCCATCTTTGCTCCTAAAGGACTAGACCTTTATGCTGCTTTTGTACCCAATCATAATTACAAACACCTGTTGACATCACCTGTGTCAAATCACATCATTATTTAACCAGTTTACCTGATTACCTAAACTGCTCCTGTCTCAACTTTCTTTTGAAAGGGGGGGCAATAAAAATTATGAGGAACACATTAAATAATGTTTGTTGTATTGTCTGCAATGAAACACAAGTCAAAGTAAATTTAGAAATCACGACTTTCTTCTTTTATTTGCATTTTCCATACTGTCCCTACTTATTCTGATTTGGGGTTATACAAGAAGGTGGTGAATTATAAAGACATTCCTGATGTTCTCATGCCTCAAGAAGCTTATAAATCATGCAGAATGAGTTTCTGTGTTATTTGAAAGAGTATTTAAGCATGATTGATATACACGTTAGCAAACATATTTGTACACTCAAGTCCAGTGACACTCCAGATCCATTCATTCATTCATTCCTTCATTTTCCTTCGGCTTAGTCCCTTTATGCATCAGGGATCACCGCAGCAGAATGAACCACCATCTATTCCAGCATATGTTTAACACAGCGGATGCCCTTCCAGCTGCAACCCAGTGCTGGGAAACACCCATACACACTCATACACACACACTCATACACTACGGCCAACTTAATTCATCAATCACCCTATGGCACATGTGTTTGGACTGTGGTGGGAGCTGAAGCACCCGGAGGAAACCCACGCCAACACGGGGAGAACATGCAAACTCCACACAGAAACGCCAACTGGCCACTCGAAGCAGCGACCTTCTTGCTGTGAGGCGACAGTGCTAACCACTGAGCCACCGTGCTGCCCATTAGAAGCATATGGTGAGAGACTAAACAAAAGGGCATGAGAAGTGCCGTACAAATGGTAGCACAACAGCTCAAACTCGAAATTGGTGAAGTTGAGCTTCTCCTCGTGTGTTGAGGTGATGTTTCTGTTCAGCAGGTGTTCTGGCAGGATTTTTCCATCAGTTCTTCTCCTTCATTTCTGAGCTTCAGCCGTCTGTATTAGTGCTGCAGCGCAATCATAATTCTGAGAAAAGCAGAGGACCTGCCAATGAAAACAAGACATTTGGGCTGGCAGACGAGTCTGTCTTTATCTCTCTCTCTCTCTCTCTCTCTCTCTCTCTCTCTCTCTCTCTCTCTCTCTCTCTCCCCGCAGCTGTGTTAAGCAAACAGCCTCCTGCAGCTGGACCTCAACATGGCCAAAGGGGAATTTTATTCCACTGTTTTTCTGTTCTTTGGCACCGCTCAGATTTATATGCTCATAAAAGCAGCAGAAAATCAGCCTCTCCATGAAGGAGACGGAGACCTGACTGTTTGTGTGTGTGTGTGTGTGTGTGTGTGAGAGAGAGAATTTGTGTGTGTGTATGTGTACGAGTGTGTGCACAAGAAAGTGTGTGTGTGTGTGTTTGTGACAGAGAGAGAGCGAGAGAGATAGAGGGCTCTATTTTAATGATCTAGACGCAAAGTCTAAAGCGCATGGCACAAAACCATTAAGGGCGTGTCTGAATCCACTTTTGCTATTTTAACTATGGTTTGCGCTGCGGCGCATGGTCTAACAGGGTTGTGCTTATTCTCTTAATGAGTTCTGGGTGTGTTTTGAGCATAACATTCATTAAACCAATCAGAGTCTCATCTCACATTCCCTTTAAGAGTCAGTTGCATCACACCATGGAGCATATGCTAATTACTTGGCGGATTTTGTAAGTGGATAAACTGAACGCTTCACTAGCAAGAAAACAGTTAAACAGAGCATCTGCAGCGCAAGGATAAAGAACGAGCCTCCTCCATTCAGCCTCTTTACCTTCTCTTTACTTTTTACTCCTTTACTTTGGTGGAGTAAGGAAACGGTGGAAACTCACTCCACTGAAGCCTTCATATTTATTTTAGTTTGTTAAGCGCAGAGATTTGTGTCAAAACTATTTCTAAATTAATTTCTAATTTCCAGCAAAGGAATAAATGAACAATAATAATGAAGTGTGGTCAAAACACTGAGTTATATCCAAACACACGTCCTGTTCTTATGCCCCATATGCTGATGCAGACGTCTCCAAAACCCCACACGTGGACAAATCTAAACTAGTTTTTATTAAAACAAATATAAATATGCATATAATAAATAATACTGCTAATAATAATAACATTATACTAAAGCTGATTGTCATGAGTAAACTGAAAATGCCCCTCGAGATGAGACATGGAGGCAGTGATGTTTATATTTATGTAGAAAATAATCAATTTTGCATCATTTTAATCCTTTAATTCTTTTTCATCTGTAAAGATATTTGTGTTATTTGTATTAAGCGCTTGGACCTGCATGGGTGCATAACTAACGCACTCTGCTGGACTTTAGAGCAGCTTTTAGAGTGTGTGTGTGTGTGTGTATGTGTGAGAGAGAGAGAGAGAGAGAGAGAGAGAGAGATTGTGTTTGTGCACGCGGACAGATGTCTAAACACATGTAAAGCCACTGTCCACTTGTGATTTCTGAACTTAATAGAGTGATAATTGAGCGTAAGCCGTGCTAAACACTCGTGCACACACACTGTCACCTGGTGTCAAAGGAGCGAAGACAAGAGTTTGGATTCAAATGCAATTTTTAATGAAAAAAGATTTTTCATGCAGGCAAAAACAAGTAAAGTCAAAAAACAAGGAGAACTCAGGTATCATGAAGGGCATCAAAAAATGCAAAAACAAAACAAAGTGCAAAAAGTAACAAAACAATCATCAAAACATAACAAGAAAAACAAGGAACAAATAATAAAATATATATATAATATTAATAAATAATAATAATAATAATAACAACAATAAATAATAATAATAATATTAATAATAAATACTAATAATGAATAATAATAATATAAGAATAATATTAATATAAGAGTAATAATAAATAATAATAATAGTATAATAATATAATATTAAAAATAATCTAATAATAATAATAATAATCTAATAATAATAATATAATAATATTAATAATAATAACAACATAATAATAATAATATAATAATAATAATAATAATAATAATATAATATTAATAATAATAACAACATAATAATAATATGATAATATAATAATAATAATAATAATAATAATAATAGTAATAATATAATATTAATACTAATAACAACATAATAATAATATGAGAATAATAATATAATAATAATAATAAAATGATAATATAATAATAATAATAATAGTAATAATATAATATTAATAATAATAACAACATAATAATAATATGATAATATAATAATTATAATAGTAATAATATAATATTAATAATAATAACAACATAATAATAATATGATAATAATAATATAATAATAATAATAATAATAATATAATAATTATAGATAATATGCAAATGTATTTGCTATTTAAACAACATGGCGCAAAATGGGAAAATTAGTGTTGTGCTAGTCTGAAAATAGCAACAAATCACGCTAAACACATCCTGCGCCTTATTGCGTTGTGTGTATGACGTCACTTGTGATTTCTTAATAGAGTAATAATTACTCAGGTATCATAAAGGACAACAAAAAATGCAAAAACAAAACCGTGATCAAAGTACAAAAAGTAACAAAACAATCATCAAAACATAACGAGAAAAACTAGGAACATGACATGTTAACGACACTCACTGAAACCACACAGGTACCGACAAACAAAGACTCAGCCTTGACTGGTGTGTGCAATGTGTAAAAATAGTCCAAACAATTCATGATGACGGTATTCAGCTGTGTGTGATTAATGGTGAACCAGTGTGTGCATGCTGGGATATGTAGTTCCTGAATGACGTGAGTGTAGTGTGCCAGCTGGTTATGTGACACACACACACACAGATAAAAGTACATGCATATGGATATTGCACATACCATTATTACGATAACGATAGGCTTCGATACATTATGCATCCTTAATTACAAGTAAAAAATTTCCACACATTCGGTATCCACAATGTACTGAATACCAGAACCACACACACACACACACACACACACACACACACATTCGATGGCTTTCACTAGTGTCAAAACTGGAGCAAAAGGTCCCAGCGGTCTCTCGTTTGCAGTCGCACTGGAGAAATATTTGCCTGTCAATCAGTGTCACTGTACATGCTGAGTGTTTAATAATGCAAACACTTATTTACTTGAGATGACTGAAGCTCACAGAGCAATTTGTCACATACTGTAGACCTGTTTTTCCAACATTTGTTCTCTGTATGTGTGTGCGTGTGTGTGTGTGTGTTTAAGCACAGATTAAAGACAGATTGATGAACACACTCCAGCAGTAAATTTCACCTCTTGACAACAGCGAAGGTAATAAACGAGGATCGGTGACGGAGATGAAGGAGGTTTTGAAAGGTTTTGCCAGGGCTTGCCTTTAGTCATTCAGCATTTAGGCCAGCACAGAAAAGTCCCGTCCTGTGTGTGTTTGAGTCCACCGTCTCTTTGTTTGCCACTTTTGTTTCTTTTATTTGTTTCTCTATTAGTTCTGAAGTCTTGGTAAACATACGGATTACATTGTGAAGTTACAGAGTTGCTTCCCACGGAGCCTAGCAAGCACTTAACTATGGCTGAAAATGTAGTGTATGAGTGAGTGTGTGTGTGTGTTAATGAATGTGTATGGGGGTTTCCCAGTACTGGGAGTTGCTGGAAGGGCATGCGCTGTGTAAAACATTAGCTAGATAATTTGGTGGTTTATTCCACTGTGGTGACGTTATGTTATACAAATTATTACACGGCTGTCTGGAATATTTGATTCTGATTGGGCAGTCATGATGTTACAAGGTATGTTATTCCCAGATAACAACCGCTGAAACTAATAACACAGGATACTTTGTATTATTTTGACCATCAGTGAATACGTTCACTTTCATATTTACAGTATATGCTTGTCTGTCACGCCGCTGTTTTTGACAGATTGGCGCCATCTAGTGTCTGAATAATGCGCAGGTTAGTGTATACTCCATCAGCTGTTTTCATTTCTGTCAGCTTTGTGTTTTTGACTGTTTGCCGCCATCTTGTGTCTGAATAATGCGCAGGTTAGTGTATACTCCATCAGCTGTTTTCATTTCTGTCAGCTTTGTGTTTTTGTCTGTTTGGCGCCATCTTGTGTCTGAATAATGCGCAGGTTAGTGTATACTCCATCAGCTGTTTTCGTTTCTGTCAGCTTTGTGTTTTTGTTTGTTTGGCGCCATCTTGTGTATAATGCGCAGGTTAGTGTATACTCCATCAGCTGTTTTCGTTTTGGTCAGCTTTGTGTTTTTGTTTGTTTGGCGCCATCTTGTGTCTGATTAATGCACAGGTTAGTGTATACTCCATCAGCTGTTTTCGTTTCTGTCAGCTTTGTGTTTTTGTTTGTTTGGCGCCATCTTGTGTCTGAATAATGCGCAGGTTAGTGTATACTCCATCAGCTGTTTTCGTTTCTGTCAGCTTTGTGTTTTTGTTTGTTTGGCGCCATCTTGTGTCTGAATAATGCGCAGGTTAGTGTATACTCCATCAGCTGTTTTCGTTTCTGTCAGCTTTGTGTTTTTGTTTGTTTGGCGCCATTCTGTGTATAATGCGCAGGTTAGTGTATACTCCATCAGCTGTTTTAGTTTTTGTCAGCTTTGTGTTTTTGTTTGTTTGGCGCCATCTTGTGTCTGATTATTGCACAGGTTAGTGTATACTCCATCAGCTGTTTTAGTTTTTGTCAGCTTTGTGTTTTTGTTTGTTTGGCGCCATCTTGTGTCTGATTATTGCACAGGTTAGTGTATACTCCATCAGCTGTTTTCGTTTCTGTCAGCTTTGTGTTTTTGTTTGTTTGGCGCCATCTAGTGTCTGAATAATGCGCAGGTTAGTGTATACTCCATCAGCTGTTTTCATTTCTGTCAGCTTTGTGTTTTAGTCTGTTTGGCGCCATCTTGTGTCTGAATAATGCGCAGGTTAGTGTATACTCCATCAGCTGTTTTAGTTTCTGTCAGCTTTGCGTTTTTGACTGTTTGGCGCCATCTTGTGTCTGAATAATGTGCAGGTTAGTGTATACTCCATCAGCTGTTTTCGTTTCTGTCAGCTTTGTGTTTTTGTCTGTTTGGCGCCATCTTGTGTCTGAATAATGCGCAGGTTAGTGTATACTCCATCAGCTGTTTTCATTTCTGTCAGCTTTGCATTTTTGTCAGTTTGACGCCATCTTGTGTCTGAATAATGAGCAGGTTAGTGTATACTCCATCAGCTGTTTTAGTTTCTGTCAGCTTAGCCTTTGACTGTCTGGCGCCATCTTGTGACTAAATAATATACTCCAGTAATGAGCTGCACTGCGAGTGAAAGTTTAAGAGCTTTTTTGACACGCCATCTTAAAAAACGCAGCGTGACGGTCAAACACATCTGTCAAGTGTGTGTTTACATTGAAAGACAATAGAAAAGTAGCACATTGGAAAGGAAAAAACACATTCTGTGTGAACGGCCCCTAAGATGGTGGAGCTCCAGCACGCACCCACGGACCATTAGCAGCTCAAAGGTGTTTAGGACCAAAACAAACTCCGCCAAAAAGTTTGCTTATTTGAGCTGTTTTGAACTGCCAAAAGGATTTTTTAAAAAGAAGTTAAGCCTTTAAATGTCACTTTAAGCTGAATGCTAGTATCTTGAAGAATATCTAGTCAAATATTATGTGCTGTCATTATTGCAAAGAGAAAAGAAATCAGTTATTAGAAATGAGTTATTAAAACTATTATGATTAGAAATGTGTTGCTTAAAATAATTCAGGAGGGATGATAATGTTTAATGTAATGAGATGTTTTGATTTCTTTCTCATTCATTCCTAATGTACAGGTTAAACTACTCTTCATGTTCCTCAGTGGGAAAGCGTTGAAATAAAGATGTCCGATGGCCTGCGAAGAGCAAAAGCAAAGCACAATTCAATACAACCTCAGCTCTCAGGAAGTGTATTGTGAAGTGTGGAGTTGAAGGAGCTGGTCTTTTTGTCCTCCTCCTGACCGTCCTCTCCATCTGATAATCAATGAGAGAGGAAGAAAAGAGGCAGAATACATTTAACGTGTTGTCTTTTTCTTTTTTCCACAGGGTGGGGGGGCTGGACGGGCCTCTTTATCATGACTTGCATCCACCCCTCACCTCGCTTTAGAGAAGCCCTCTGACCTCTGACCTTTGGGACAATGGGTAGAGGGATGTTTCCCAGTGTGCGTAAACCTGGCCGACAACAGGAACACGAGGGTGATCATGGGAAAGCAACTGTTTAGTGAGAGACAGGATGAGAACACACACACACAATACACACACAAGTCAAAATACACATCCAAAAACTGCTAATATCAACAGTTTGTATAAAAGTCCCTCATGAAAAAATACTATAGTAATTTATAGCAAATACTGGAGTGTTTTTGAGCAACACACGTGTTAAAGTCTGTGTGACGTCAAAATATGCAATGTTTATTTTGCTAGCGCACATTGTTATTCCTTAGTTGAACAATTAATCTGTGCATGTTAGTCATTTAGAGAAAAAGAGTTTGTTTTGGTAATCTGAGTTTGGATTGGCTCCTTCTCTGATGATGTCAGTTTGACGCTTCAGCCACAATATTCTTAGCCACGCCCCTCTTACTGTTAGTTTGTTATGAGAGAATGATGTCCAAAAGAAAGTTTCAGTTGGAAGTATGAAATAAAAGTCTCAGCACCTTCCTATATTTATTGTTATTTTATACTCAATATTTCAACCCAGGCTCATCATTGATTACGTACCCCTATATACATTTCTGAAGCCTGTGAAATACATCACAGGTGCTACGTTTTTTGCAGATTTTGTTTTTGCGAACCAGAGGCCGCCGCTGTGCATACTTTTTTAGATCTCAAATTTTTCTCGTGAGTGCCATTTGTGCCTGCTGTTCTTGTGTAAATCCACCAGAGGCTGCTGTCGACTAACTGGCTGACTGACCGAAGACCCCACGCACCCCCTTCCCTAAACCCAACCAATAGTGTTTTCAAAAGGACCAATTGACCCGCCCACCACCTTCCCTAAACCCAACCAACAATGTTTTCAAAAGCACAGATTGACCCACACACTAACTTCTCTAAACCCAACCAATAGTGTTTTCAAAAACACAGATTGACCCACCCACCGCATTCCCTAAACCCAACCAACAGTATTTTCAAAAACACAGATTGACCCACCCACCAACTTCTATAAACCCAACGTCAGTGTTTTAAAAAGCACCGATTGACCCACCCACCAACTTCTCTAAACCCAATGTCAATGTTTTCAAAAGCACCGATTGATCCACCCACCCCTTCTCTAAACCCAACCAATGGTGTTTTCAAAAGCATCGATTGACCCGCCCACCACCTTCCCTAAACCCAACCAATAGTGTTTTCAAAAGCACCGATTGACCCACCCACCAACTTCTCTAAACCCAATGTCAATGTTTTCAAAAGCACCGATTGATCCCCCCACCGCCTTCCCTAAACCCAATCAACAATGTTTTCAAAAGCACAGATTGACCCACCCACCGCCTTCCCTAAACCCAATCAACAATGTTTTCAAAAGCATCGATTGACCCGCCCACCGCCTTCTCTAAACCCAACCAACAGTGTTTTCAAAAGCACCAATTGACCCGCCCACCAACTTCTCTAAACCCAATGTCAGTGTTTTAAAAAGCACCGATTGACCCACCCACCAACTTCTCTAAACCCAACTGACAGTATTTTCAAAAGCACAGATTGACCCACCCACCAACTTCGATAAATCCATGTCAGTGTTTTCAAAAGCATCGATTGACCCGCCCACCGCCTTCTCTAAACCCAACCAATGGTGTTTTCAAAACCATCGATTGACCTGCCCACCGCCTTCCCTAAACCCAACCAACAGTTTTCAAAAGCCCAGATTGACCCACCCACCGCCTTCCCTAAACCCAACTGACAGTATTTTCAAAAACACAGATTGACCCACCCACCAACTTCTCTAAACCCAACTGACAGTATTTTCAAAAACACAGATTGACCCACCCACCAACTTCTATAAACCCAACGTCAGTGTTTTCAAAAGCACCAATTGACCCACCCACCTCTTCTCTAAACCCAACCAATAGTGTTTTCAAAAGGCAAGGCAAGGCAAGACAAGTTTATTTATATAGCACATTTCATACACAGTGGCAATTCAAAAGCATCGATTGACCCGCCCACCGCCTTCCCTAAACCCAACCAACAGTTTTCAAAAGCCCATATTGACCCACCCACCAACTTTTCTAAACCCAACGTCAGTGTTTTCAAAAGCACTGATTGACCCACCCACCCCTTCTCTAAACCCAACCGATAGTGTTTTCAAAAGTGCAGCTGGAATGAGAATCAGCACCTCCAAGTCTAAAGCCATGGTGCTCCACCGGAAAAAAGTGGTTTGCCATCTCCAGGTTGGAGGTAAGTCCTTACCCCAGGTGGAGGAGTTCAAGTATCTTGGGGTTTTGTTCACGAGTGAGAGAGGGATGGAACGTGGGATAAGATCTCTGATACAAGTGGCCGAAATTATTTCACTTCGCAGGGTGGCAGGGCGCACCCTTATAGATAGGGTGAGGAGCTCTGTCGACCGGGAGGAGCTCAGAGTAGAGTTGCTGGCCCTCCACATCGAGAGAAGTCAGCTGAGTTGGCTTGGGCATCTGTTTCAGATGCCTCCTGAACGCCTGCCTAGGGAGGTGTTCCAGGCATGTCCCACCAGGTGGCCTCAGGGAAAACCCAGGACACAGCTGGCCTAGGAATGCCTCGGGATCCCCCCGGAGGAGCTGGAGGAAGTGTCTGTGGAGAGGGAAGTCTGGGGTTCTCTCCTAAGACTGCTGCCCCTGCGACCTGGCCCCGGAAAAGCGGATTAAAATGAATCAGTAAATAAATAAATAAATAAATAAATAATACTCAAACAAACAAATACATACACACGTACACACATAAATCAATCAATAAATAAAGGGGTGTCACGGTGGCTCAATGGTTAGCACTGTCGCCTCACAGCAAGTAAGTTGCTGGTTCGATCCTCGGCTGGGTCGAGTAATA
>LR812526.1:64774244-64781744 GCA_903798195.1 Danio kyathit
AAACTTGAACTAATTGTCGCATAATCAAACTAACGAAAAGCTAAATAAACAATCACACCCTCCCTAATTATGTCTGCTATGATAATTTACTCTGGTTCGCCGTGTTTACCGCACATGTCATTATGGATTTGTAGAGGAGCCGTAATCAGGCTTATGTCGGAGGGTGTTGCGTTTCCTTTTCCACATGTTCGTACCTGCTGCTCACAGTGAGTCAGGCGTCGCTCAGTAAACGAATAAACGACTGATTGGATGACAGAGAAGAGAGGCTCAGACTGCTATTATAGTCTCTTCTTGATGATGTCAGCGATTATGTAACCCATAGCAGAACAATAGCGCTGTGCGTGAGCCAGCAAGGTGTTAAAAGTTTTCCCTTATCTAGTGCTGTGATTTTTTGCTTTACATCTGTACACCATTTTACAGTCTGGATAAATGTGCAAGAACACACCCACATGGAAAAAAATACTATAGTAGTTTAAAGTATGCGTGAAATCAACCTTAATAGTACCCGGCTGG
The DNA here is from genome assembly GCA_903798195.1 of Danio kyathit. Taxonomy (NCBI): domain Eukaryota; kingdom Metazoa; phylum Chordata; class Actinopteri; order Cypriniformes; family Danionidae; genus Danio; species Danio kyathit. The sequence goes on from LR812526.1 coordinate 64,774,758, forward strand.
ACCCCTTTTGCCTTCAGAACTGCTTTAATCCTTCATGGCATAGATTCAACAAGGTACTGGAAATATTCTTCAAAGATTTTGCTCCATGTTGACATGATAGCATCACACAGTTGCTGCAGATTTGTCGGCTGCACATCCATGATGCCAATCTCCACCACATGCCAAAGGTGCTCTATTGGATTGAGATATGATGACTGTGGAGGCCATTTGAGTACAGTGAACTCATTGTCATGTTCAAGAAACCAGTCTGAGATGATTCACACTTTAAGACATGGTGCGTTATCCTGCTTGAAGTAGCCATCAGAAGATGGGTACACTGTGGTCATAAAGGGATGGACGTGGTCAGCAACAATACTCAGGTAGGCTGTGGCGTTGACACGATGCTCAATTGGTACTAATGAGCCCAAAGTGTGCCAAGAAAATATCCCCCACACCATTACACCACCACCACCAGCCTGAACTGTTGATACAAGGCAGGATGGGTCCATGCTTTCATGTTGTTGATGCCAAATTCTGACCCGACCATCTGAATGTGGCAGCAGAAATGGAGACTCATCAGACCAGGCAACATTTCTCCAATCTTCTATTGTCCAGTTTTGGTGAGCCTGTGTGAATTGTAGCCTCAGTTTCCTGTTCTTAGCTGACAGGAGTGGCACCCGGTGTGGTCTTCTGCTGCTGTAGTCCATCCGCCTCAAGGTTGGACGTGTTGTGTGTTCAGAGATGCTCTTCTGCAGACCTCGGTTGTAACGAGTGCTTATTTGAGTTACTGTTGCCTTTCTATCAGCTGGAACCAGTCTGGCCATTCTCCTCTGACATCAACAAGGCATTTGCGCCCACAGAACTGCCGCTCACTGGATATTCCCTTTTTTTTTCAGACCATTCTCTGTAAACCCTAGAGATGGTTGTGCGTGAAAATCTCAGTAGATCAGCAGTTTCTGAAATACTCAGACCAGCCCGTCTGGCACCAACAACCATGCCACATTCAAAGTCACTTAAATCCCCTTTCTTCCTCAATCTGATGCTCGCTTTGAACTGCAGCAGATCAATGCATTGAGTTGCTGCCATGTGATTGGCTGATTAGTAATTTTTGTTAACGAGCAGTTGGACAGGTATACCTAATAAAGTGGCCAGCGAGTGTATGTTTAACATGCAGTTTATTTACAACGACAAAAAATATCTATAGAGAAAGATAGTGTTTTGAGTTGCTATGCTAGGGCCACCAGTGTTGGGCAAGCTACTTAAAAAATGTAGTGAGCTAAGCTATTAGCTTCTCTACTTAAAATGTAGCTTAACTACACTAAAAGCTACCCTCTGGGCATAGATATATACACTAGATATCGCATAGGGGACCCTGAGCATGCGTCAATAGCGCCGCCACATTGGTACAGTGCTCCTAGGACAAACGTCATTCAACCGCACTAGTCAAGACAGTGTGGCAATGTGAAGATGCTGGACTTTAGCGCTGTGTACAGCTGTAGTAACGAGCAAACAAAGAAAACAAAGCACAAAGGCAGAACATTTCATAGGTAAGATTTAGTTTTTAATGTTTTTGTATGTTATGAACTTTTGTGCTTAACAAGTAATGTTATTGATGATAATACAGTCTCTTGCTGCATTCACCATAAGGCAAAGTAGCATCAACTCGCACTAAATTCTAGACTTATGCTAGTTTTGTTGAATAAAATAAGCAAACTATGTTATGAAATATGACAACAAGACGCTGCGGTGCCAGAAACTTGTATTATTGTCGGCTAAGTGAACGAGTCGTTCATAACGGAGATTCATTCACAAACGGATCGCTCCCTCCGTCAGAATGAGAAGTGAAAGCAGGAGAGGGGGGGTGTTTCAGGCCATGGATTAGATCAAATTAAACAGGGAAGGAGGATAATGCATTTCCATGCACACAAACACTCACTCTTTGTCGGCATTGCCCGTGCGGTCACATCCATCAATGTAGAAAAGTGATGTAAAATTATAATATTTCGTAATTTAAAAAAATATTTGCATACTGACCACCGGGGAAAACTCCCGATCATAGATATATGTGTATATATGTGTATTTCTCTGGCTTTGGATGGCCACAGTCCTCCGCTTCACATTGGTCCCGCATTCATTTCAAAGGAGCGCTACCCTGTAGGCCTACTAAAATGGCGGCTCTATTGACGCATTCGTTCTAATAGACAATAGCAGGGTAGGCGACATCTAATGTATATATCTATGCCCTCTGGGTAATGTAGCAAGCTAAGCTAAAAGCTACTTGGCAAAAGTAGTGTAGCTAGATCTAAGGTATTTTTGCAATTTTCAATTTTTAATCAAAGCAACTTAAATCCAAGTCTCCCGCTCTCCCTCGGGAAGCAAATACGGAAGTAACTGAAACTGCAATTCACGGAAATCCCGCTAGTCCTGGCTCCATATGGAGCAGATTTCTATTGAGCCCACTGTTAAAATGGCCGACTTTACAGCTAAAAAAAAGGTGTTTACAGCCTGGTACAAAGAACGATTTTGGTTCATAAAGCTAATATTACCCTTCATGACAACTGTGAGGAGGATGCATTTTTTTATAACTCATCCGTTTCGCTTATATTAAGTTTGCATAATTAAGGGCAGGCCCGGATTGGCTAATTGGGAGGACCGGGAGAATTCCCGGTGGGGCGGTCCATTTTTTGGCCGTGAGGGCTGGTGTCCCTAGCTGCTTGGACTCTCAGCAGTCACACTTTTTTCATTTATTTTTATTATTTTTACACTCACTCTTTTTAGTCATTATTTTGCTGTAGCTCTGCTCTTTTTATTTATTTTCTCGCAGCCCCGTGAGCAAAATGCCTGTAGGTTAATGATGACATAACTATCATTCCACCCCCCAAACAGCAGCACTTTAGTGAATATAAGAATTAGAATAATTAATATTAATGAATATTACACCTGCTCAATGAAAATCAGATGATTCACTACACTAATAAATCTGACATAACTTGATCAGAATTCTAAAAAGGGGAGAAAAGATTAAGCCATCAATAGAAAGTAACACTGTGGTTAAGAGTATTACGCACTGTTATAATAGTGCTGTTGTGGTCCAGTGGTCAGTACATTGCGCTACAACGCCGCCGACTCGTGTTCGGACCACGGTTAAGACATATAATACTGTTTGGGTTACTTATGTAGGTGTACATATTTTATTTTTATCTTTTGTGAGACCACCGTTACAAAGGACTGGATATCTATAAAGAATTTTGCACAGAATATATATTCAGATATTGCAGGAAAGGACATAGTGTTGGAGATTTAGCTACCCCTTAATGTTCTCATATTTATGAAAAACATTTAAGTTCTAAAGCAGCTGTTTGCTTGAAAAAGACGTGATAGTGTCATTAGAAACGGCGTTATTTTAATATAGTTGTGAACTGAGGTGGGCCGGTCTAAGGCTTGAAACTCCAGGGCTGAAAAGGAGTCCCACTTTTCAGAGAGACAGCTCTGGGGAAAAAGCTGTTCCTTAGTCTACTGGTTTCTGTCCGGGGGAGCCTGAAGCGCTTATAATGTTCTTCAGACCTGTAACGCACTCCAGAATCTGACAGACTGATTAGCTGTAGGCTCTAGAACAGTCATCTGAAGCGTTGTCATACATTATGCTGGATTTCATAAATAGCCTTGCATTTACTAACACAGACTATATCTGAAGTGTTTGGATGTAATACGCACTTTCCTCCTGTTGAAAAACAACAGAAGAGCAATATTTAGTGGCTCAATGTATTACAGCAGTGTTTTTAAAAGGTTTAACACTTTATTTATAAAGTGTACAACCAAGCACATGTGGTCAGAACACAAATGAGTCGCAGGTAATGAAGTATTAAGTGTTTCTCCCATAGGAAAGCCAGTCTAAGCAAAATGCCAGGATGCGTCTGTAGCTCCGCCTCTTTGTCCTTGTTTGGTATGCCCCAGTTGGTGCGATGACGCGTGAACAAAATGGCGATGCTTGGCCACGCCTACTGGTAGCTTCTTTTGGGTTCTTCATAAACCTAAGGGGTGACGTCACGGATACTACGTCCATATCTTTTACAGTCTATGGTGTGGACGCTACTGCGCTACCTGAAAAAAAAAAAAAAACTTCGCTACAGGAAAGCTATTTGATTTATAAAGCAGCAACATTACCGCCGCGCTGCTGAGAAAGGTAGTTAAGCTAGTAGTGTCACTACTTGTAGCGACGCTACTGCACAACACTGAGGGCCACATACCTGGAATTGCTTAGGGCTCCCGGATCACTAAGTCCGCCCCTGTGTATTACATACAATAAACCTGTTTTTTAATGAGCTCAATCTAAAGCCAGACTGAAAACAACTGTTTTGGGTGGATCATTTCTTTTATTCAAAGCTCTATCAACAAACCATGCTTAATTACTCCCTGTTTATTTAGTCTGCGCTGTCTCTGTGATTCAGGAAATCCAGCTGTTGCAGGTTTTATTTCCGATGAGAACAAACTCACAATCTCAGACATTTTAATGGCTGTTATTGATGGCCGGCCTTCTCCTGACAATACATCCTTTATTAAGCACAAAGATGCTGCTTTTACTGTACGTCAAAATCACATGCGCAGCGTCGGAAACTCTGACGCATAATCAAGCAGTCCGCAATTATCATTAGCAGTCGCTAAGTCATATATTAAACGCACGGGTCAAATTCTTGGCCTGAGGTTTTCTGGCATAGTGCTGACATTCATGAAAGAAAGGCCATCGACCATTACAGAGCACATAACTCATGCTAATTGTGTAAAATGAAGGAAATGAGGAGTTATTAAGAGACGACCCCCTGCCGCTAAATCAGCTAGCTCTCTCAGCGCTGAACTACTTAAGACAATTAAGCAGTGGGTGGATTGCTTGTGCTTGTAGTTAAAGGAGTACAGTGTTTTTTAATTGGCTTGAATGCTGTGAATGGGGCTCAATGGAGCACATTTCACTATAGAGGACTACAGTTCCCAGAATGCCACGGGGCAGAGGAGTTTAATCTACTCTATAGCAGATTACTAAACAAAGACACATTAGATTTACTGAGATTTTTTTAAGGTAAGTGGTGGCAAACAAATTTATAATGTCTAACTTAGAGCGTCACGGTGGCGCAGTGGGTAGCACGATCGCCTCACAGCAAGAAGGTCACTGGTTCGAGCCTCGGCTGGGTCAGTTGGCATTTCTATGTGGAGTTTGCATGTTCTCCCCGTCCCCGTGTTTCCTCCGGGTGCTCCGGTTTCCCCCACAGTCCAAACACATGTGCTATAGGGGAATCGGGTAAGCTAAATAGTCCGTAGTGCATGAGTGTGAATGGGTGTGTGTGTGGATGTTTCCCAGTGATGGGATGCAGCTGGAAGGGCATCCGCTGCATAAAACATATGCTGGATAAGTTGGCGGTTCATTCCGCTGTGGTGACCCCTGATTAATAAAGGGACGAAATGAATGAGTGTTTAACTTAATACTTAACCTAGTTGGTTTAAATTCAGCCCATATAAAACACCTTTATTTATCAGGGGTCACCACAGAGGAATGAACCGGCAACTATTCCAGCATATGTTTTACGCCGTGGATGCCCTTCCAGCTGCAACCCGTTACTGGGAAACACCCACTCATTCACACGCACAGTCATACAATACGGGCAGTTTAGTTAATCAATTCCCCTATAGCGCATGTGTTTGGACTGTGGGAGCAGCAGGAGGAACCACACGCCAACACGGGGAGAACATGGTAACTCCACACAGAAATGCCAACTGACCCTGCCAGGACTCGAACCAGCGACCTTCTTGCTGTCAGGCGACAGCGCTGACCACTGTGCCACCTTCATGTCTCTCTAACTCTAAAGTGCGATGAGGAAAAGAGCATGAAAATAATTGAGATGTTCAGATTAGATTGTTTTTTGTTTGCCTGTGTTTCCTGGTAATCTGACACGTTCGCTCTACAGAGATCCATTCCATTGATACTGAAGCTTTGACTTATTATGAAACATAACATAATCCTCAGAATTTGTGTAAATAAACACAACAAACTGATGCTGGTTACCAAAAATAATCCAAAAGGGTTTCACTCATTCATTCATTCATTTTCTTTTCGGCTCAGTCCCTTTATTAATCAGGGGTCACCACAGCGGAATGAACCGCCAACTTATCCAGCACATGTTTTACACAACGGATGCCTTTTCAGCTGCAACCTATCACTGGGAAACACCCATACATTCTAATTCACACACATACACTACGGACAATTTAGCTTACCCAAATCACCTGTGTATTCACTGTGGAGGAAAGCGGAGCACCCGGAGGAAACCCGCACCAACATGGGGAGAACATGCAAACTCCATACAGAAACGCCACAGAGGAATGAACCTGCAACTATTCCAGCATATGTTTTACGCCGCGGATGCCCTTCCAGCTGCAACCCATTACTGGGAAACACTCATTCACACGCACAGTCATACACTACGGGCAGTTTAGTAATCAATTCCCCTATAGCGCATGTGTTTGGACTGTGGGAGCACCAAGAGGAACCCCACGCCAACACGGGGAATACATGGTAACTCCACACAGAAATGCCAACTGACCCAGCCGAGGCTCGAACCAGCGACCTTCTTACTGTGAGGGAAGAGCGCTACCCACTGCGCCACCACGTCGCCACTATTTTGAAATAAGCTCTTTCCAATACAACACAAACATATATATCTTTACTACATCTGTCTTAAGAAATCTCATCTGTGAAGTGCCTGTTCAAACTTGACTGACGAGATTTCTTTTATACTCTCAGAAATAAAGAGCTATCGCTGTACCTTATATATTTGTACTTAAAGGGTTCATGTTGGTACCTCAAAGGTACACCTGAAGCCCTAACTTTAACTTTAAATGTCACTTTAAGCTGAATACTTGTACAAATATCTAGTCAAATATTATGTACTGTCTTCGTGGCAAAGATAAAAGAAATAATTTATTGGAAAAGTGGCAGAAGGTAGATTTGTTGATCTGCAT
>LR812526.1:64786744-64849244 GCA_903798195.1 Danio kyathit
TAAAGAAAAAATTCTACCAATGAGGTCGCTTTACAGTTTTTCTCCTTTGGTTTGGCTCATTTCTTGAAACAGAAATTACATTCTCAAAACAACATGGACAAACCTCCAAACCACTTGGCAATTGTTCACAACAGAATTGAATTTCTCATTCATTTCATCAAATTGCAAATGTCTTAGTACATCTTTGCGAATGATTAAGTACATTTAGCCTACATTTAGCACAATTTCCAAGTGAATAGATCTCGTTGATCTAAACTGATTGTTAATTCTCAGTCTAATGGTCGTTCTCTCCAAAATGTGTCAGCGTCATTTCATTGTATAAGTCATCACATGCACAATAGTCTGTTCAATTGTCAAAATTAGCCAAGACCATAATACCATGAATACCATACAGTAGGTGAATCCTTGAAACATTTGATTACAATTTATTACAGCAATTGACAGTCAGGTGAAACTAGAACTTGACTAATAAAGGAGAAGTTTCACACATCTCAGATGACCAATCAAACAGTATGTTTAGTTAGCTACCTATGTAGTTAGGTGCTGCTCATGACTGTGAATGCTGCCTAACATGTATGTAAAGAGCTTGACCATGCAGGACCAGCACTATTTCTGAACATAGAGGCACTTGGCCAAGTAAATGAACAAGGGCAGCTGCCTGCTCAAGGAAGAGGAGGACGAGGAGGAGTAAGGGTGTATGGTGGTGGAATAGGTGGAAGAGGCCGTGGTGCATGAAGACACCGTGCTGTCCCGGAAGAAATTCAGACCACAGTTATAGACCATGTCATAAACCATGGTCTCACAATGGCAGAGGCAGGTCGTCGAGTGCAGCCTAAATGTGCCTTGCTCTACAGTCTCCTCCATCATCCAAAACTTTCGCAGGGAAAGTTATAGCACTCTAGTTTTTTGTTTGTGTGTTTATATTACAGTTTATTATGCTGTATACGGTTTCTTTTTGCTTTGATATATGGAAGTTACATTGTGTGTGGTTGATCATTACAATAAAATAGGAGTTACCATTTCCTTGGCAGAGTGCAATGTGTGACGTTAAACCTTGGAGGCTACTCTTACCCTAAAATCCTATTTCTTTTTTGCTTTATACACAATTGTATTCTGTTAGCTAGACAAAAACAGTACAGTAACCATTGTCAATGAAGGACTGGGCTAAGACTGTAAGGTGGACATGAATGATATTTTAGTGGTCCTTTGCCATAGTGACAAAACATCTAAACATTTTGACTTGCAGTGCTTACACATTGGCAAAAAGATGAAGCATTTTGGGGGCACTGACTGTTTAAATGAGAAGGAAATTTAGTTTTGACACATGAGTGAACTGTTTTGGGAAAGGTATGTGCTGTTGCAGGTGAACCATGGTGTTGTGCTGAACCATCCACATTATTTTGGCAAAAACACCAAGAGTGTTGAGAATGTCCGGTCTGTTTCAAGAATTGAGCCAAAGCAATTGAGAAGGATATTTGCCATTTTTGTGGCACTGACTTTTTATATGGGAAAGGAATTTAGTTTTGATGCATGAGTGAACTGTTTTTGGAGAGATATTAGCTTTTGCAAGTGAGCTATAGTGTTGTGCTAAACCGTAACACTGTTTTGCCAAATTATCTTAGAATTTTGAGAATGTAATTTCTGTTTCAAGAAATGAGCCAAACCAATGGAGAAAAACTGTAAGAAAAAGCACGCCCATAGTGCGCCTAAAGCGAAATGCTTCATGGGTTTTTTCAATTTCATTGCAGTCGAGACACACCAACATATCTGGCCCAGCTCTGGCCCAGTTATGGGTTATTACCTTAGTTGAGACTTGGCCCAGATATGGTCCAAGTTTGGCCCTTGTATGGAAGCCAGACTTGGTCCAATCATGTACCATACTTCACTGCGGCATGTGGGCCGAGCAAAATCTGATTGTGTGGGCCAGATTTGAGCCAGAAAAACTTTGCCATGTAAGTTTGGCCTATCTTGACCCACTTTTAAAAAACATTTAAATTATTTTTGAGAAAAGAAAAAAATTCTACCAATCAGGTCGCTTCGAGAAAAAGCACAGCCATAAAGCGAAATGCTTCATGGGTTTATCAAATTCATTGCAGTCGTGACACACCAATATATCTGGCCTATTTCATGCCCAGTTATGGGTTATTAACTTGGCTGAGACTTGGCCCAGATATGGTCCATGTATGGAAGCCAGACTTGGTCCAATCATGTACCATACTTCACTGCGGCATGTGGGCCGAGCAAAAGCTGATTGTGTGGGCCAGATCTGGGCCAGAAAAATTTTGCTATGTGGGTTACTTTTCATTACAGGTGCCGTCGCCCTTCCTATGCAATCTTCAAAAGTGGCTGTCAGCTGATGCGCTCCATAGTTGGTACATAGACACAACATCCCAAATGGATTCTGTACAGGGGATTTGAAGCGGAGCGAAAGTCTGGGTTTGGGGTGCGTGTTTGAACAGACATATACACATAATTAATAATAATAACATCTAAAGATGTCGATCTTGGTGGGGTTTTTCTCAAACACAACTAATTTTGTCCTAAATGAGCATAAAAAGTTAGGAAAGCAATCGAATTCTATTATTATAATGTTAGATGTGTGCATTTTTAAAGTGACATCTTTGTTATTTAATGTAATCAAACAAAAAATCCAAATAAATGAGAGATTCATTCGTTGCTCTTTAATCAGAATGTGTAAGTTATACAGTGAAGAAACGGTTAATGAGATTTGATAACTTGATTCTATTTCTTTATAATACCTATTATTTAATAAGCTGAGGTGTCTGCTAATTTATTTGCTGCTAATGTACACTATTTATTTTTTCTTTTGTAAATAATAATAATAAAACAAATTACTGACCGTTTAACTGTTTATTTACAGTAAAACAGCTGCAGAAGAACATATTTAGTCATTTGGGGATTTTTAGGGGGGGGGGGATCCCTTATTATGGTGGGCATATCCCTTATTTTCACATCCCAATGTTGACAGGTATGATTCACACACATACACTACAGACAATTTAGCTTACCCAATTCCCCTATAGCGCATGTGTTTGGACTGTGGGGGAAACCAGAGCACCCGGAGGAAACCCATGCCAACATGAGGAGAACATGCAACCAGCGACCCTTGCTGTGAGGCAACAGTGCCTACATACTATATACATATATATTTGTTTACTTTATATATTTATGTAATTAATTATATATATATATATATATATATATATATATATATATATATATATATATATATATATATATATATATATATATATATATATATATATATATACCTAATTATTATATACATATAATTATTTGAGAATTGTTTTTATATAATTTGAAAATAAATATTTATATATAATACAAATTATATAAAAATATATGTATAAATAAATATGTAAATATTTTGGTTTTGTATTTTTTTGTAATATATATATATATATATAGTATATATAGTATATATAATATTAATTTCATTCATTGATTTTTGGCTTAGTCCCTTTATTAATCTGGGGTCATCACCACAGCAGAAAGAACCACCAACTTATGCAGCATATGTTTTTACACAGCGGATGCCCTTCCAGCTGCAACCCGTCACTGGGAAACACCCATACAGTCTCATTCACAAACATTCACTGCGGACAATTTAGCTTACCCAATTCACCTAAAGCGCATGTCTTAAGACTTGTGGGGGAAACCGGAACACCCGGAGAAAACCCACACGAATGTGAGGAGAACATGCAAACTCCACAGAGAAATGCCAACTGACCCAGCCGAGGCTCGAACCAGCGACCTTCTTGCTGTAAGGCGAGAGCGCTAGACACTGTGCCACCACATTGTCTTTTTTGTAATATATATTTTATTGACATACACAATATTTATACACAATGAGTACACATACAATATGTAAATACAAACTTTTATTTTGGGTGCGATTAATTCATGATTAATCATTTCACAGCACTATAGTTTTTAACCTATTTTTTTTTTTTATTATTGTTATACTTTTTTATGTCTTTTAATTCCAAAACATAATTAATACAGTCGTATCAATAAAATTTCTTGGTCGCCACAGCGGAATGAACCGCCAACTATTCTAGCATATGTTTTACACAGCGGATGCCCTTCCAGCTGCAACCCAGTATTGGGAAACACCCATACACACTCACATTCTCACACACACACTCATACACTACTACCAATTAAGTTCATCCAATTCCCCTATAGCGCGAAACCGGAGCACCCGGAGGAAACCCACGCCAACACGGGTAGAACATGCAAACTCCACACAGAAATACCAACTGACCCAGCCGGGACTCGAACCAGCGACCTTCTAGAACCAGCCACCGTGCCGCCCCTTGATTTAAATTATTGAAATCTTTTTAATTAGAGCAATTATATTCATGTTGCAATATATAATTGCAAAACAAATTATCCTAATGTCAGATTTTTCCAATATCGTGCAGCCCTAGTTGGCGGTTCATTCCGCTGTGGTGACCTAAAATCAAGCCAAAGCAAAACGAATGAATGATTTTTATGGTCAATATTATTAGCCCCCTTAAGAAATCAGCTTTCCGACTGTCTACAAACCACTGTTATACAATGACTTGCCTAATTACCCTAACTTTACCCTAATTAAATGGTAAGGTTTATAATTTAATTAATGCAGTGTTTCCTCTAGGATTTTTTCCAGCAGTGGCGGCAGGACTTTTTTTTTACACAGATCTGCCAACTATTTCAAAGACAAATATTACACGCAGTATTACAAGTCGAGATAGCATTCATGTAATACGAGCATGCGAATCTCTTTGCTTGCGCGCCGATTTCCTCTGTTCGAGCACAGAACTTCTTGCACGCCCTCAAATTTACACGTTCAAGTGCAGATCTTCTTGTGCGCTCTCCAGTAAGCGCTGCTGAAGCGCGATTTAGTGTGTTTTTGTGCGTTTTCCGACATTAACGCGTCCTGAAGTAAAGTGAAACGGCATTAAACTCCAGCATGATAAAGTCATTGTATGCAAAGCCATTGACCTTTATCAATAAAGTATACTTATGGAAACTGTGTTCATCTTAACTGAAAGCTACGCGGTGTTTGCTAGACTCACGCACCTGTCAGTCAGTCTGTCAGAGAGTCAGTCAGCATGTCACCTTGAACAAATAGCGCACAGCACTACTACGGTTACAGAAAAGTTTGCGCGGTTTACCTCTAATATGTTTTGGTGCGATTATAATCCGCTATAAAAAACACGACTAAATGTTTTAAATAAGAAGCTGTAATGTAGCCGTGGCGGGATGAATTTAGGCGTGGCGGCCCGCCATGGATGAATGAATGTAGCGGAAACCTTATAATGTATATAAATACATTTTGGTTCAAATCAGCCTTTAGGATCGATAGTCAGGCACACTCCTGTTGGTGTTGTGAATCTGGCAACCTGCACTTGCGTGGACTCATCAGAGGAGGAGCCAAGTGAAAATGTTTTTTGATCAAGTAGTGCAATACCTAGTTCAACCACTGGGGGTCGAACTCGCATACTGCACCTTTAAGCTGGATTTAGGTATTGGGTAGTACTAATAAACAGCCAATATCTTACTAATAGACTCTTATAAACTTAATAATAGAAGTAATAAGACACCAATAGTGAGAATTGGTACCAAATTTCCAAATATATCTCCAAATATAATTCATATTATAAAAATATATTAAGCCTTTAAATGTCACTTTAAGCTGAATACGAGAATCTTGAAAAATATCTAGTTAAATCTTAAGTCCTGTTAACATGACATAGACAAAAAAAATCTAGAAATGAGTTATTAAAATTAAAAAGCATGTTGAAAAAATCTTGTTAAACACAAATTGGGAAATATATTAAAAATAAATCAAATTTCACAGGAGGAGGGCGAATAATTTAGTCTTCAACTGTATATTACAAACAAACACTTAATGATGAACTGTTTTTCAGGTGGCATCAGGCAGTTTTCTCACTGACCCAACAGCTCCATTGTTTAATTTTAGGAGGGTTTCTCATTGTTAAAGCAGCTATAAACCCTGCCGTACTGGCTTCAAGCACACAATGGGGGCACTTTTTACAGGAGCGGAGCTGTCAGTGTTAAGCAGCTGGAATAAAATCCACTCGGAGAGATCATGACTCCGCCGCGGGCTGACAGAGAAGCCATTAGTGTCACAGTTATATTGGATAAACCTGAGACGAAATGCAGCCTTTTTACGACACAATACAGCATCTTACAGCAGATTCATCAAGGCCATCTGATACTGTTGCACGTGGCAGACAATGAAACTGATCACGCTGAGTATTGGTGGAAAAAAAGGTCAAATAACACACTTTATTACTACTACATTACACTGTAAAACATATCTGTTAATGAACAGTTTCCATAGTTTACGTGTTTACCGTTTATTATGGTGGCTTGAGAAAGCCACCATTCTGATATTCTACATAAACTTCTTCTTCTTCTTCTTCTTCTTCTTCTTCCGTCTTCTGAGACTAATTTTAAAGTGTATCTCCTCCTAAACTGTTCAAGCTACAAACTTCAAACTTTCGTCGAACTTTCAAACTGGTCTGACTCGGGTTGCTATATCTTTTCTAACTGATCCGACTATCGGTTTTCCGAAAAACGACCCAGAAAATTTCCAAAAGTCCCATTGACTTAACATTGGGTCAAACTTTGTGAGCTCATAACTCTGCACCAGACTGTCCTACAGACTTCTAACTGGGCTCATTTAACTCAGTCTAGCCAGCAGCCAATAACTGATGACTTTTTAACTTACTAGCCACTCCCTAGCAACCACTTACAGCACCCTAGCAACTGCCCCATAGACTGTGACTAGCTCTTCTAACACATGCTAGTAGTGTTAACATCCTACTGACATGCTAATTTTGCTAGAAAGATGCTAGCAACACACTAGTGACATGCTAGTCATGCTAGCACATGCTAATTCATGCTAGAAACAAGCTGATTCATGCTAGAAACACGCTAGTAACATGCTAGAAACACGCTAGTAACATGCAAATTCATGCTAGAAACACGCTAGTAACATGCTAATTCATGCTAGAAACACGCTAGTAACATGCTAATTCATGCTAGAATCATGCTAGTAACATGCTAATTCACGCTAGAAACACGCTAGTAACATGAAAATTCATGCTACACACATGCTAATTCATGCTAAGTCATGCTAGAAACTCGCTAGTACCATGCTAATTCATGCTAGAAACATGCTAGTAACATGGTAATTCATGCTAGAAACACGCTAGTAACATGCTAATTCACGTTAGAATCATGCTAGTAACATGCTAATTCATGCTAGAAACATGCTAATACCATGCTAATTCATGCTAGAATCATGCTAGAAACATGCTAATTCATGCTAGAAACATGCTAGTACCATGCTAATTCATGCTAGAATCATGCTAGTAACATGCTAATTCACGTTAGAATCATGCTAGTAACATGCTAATTCATGCTAGAAACATGCTAATTCATGCTAGAATCATGCTAGAAACATGCTAATTCATGCTAGAAACATGCTAGTACCATGCTAATTCATGCTAGAATCATGCTAGAAACATGCTAATTCATGCTAGAAACATGCTAGTAACATGCTAATTCATGCTAGAAACAGGCTAGTACCATGCTAATTCATGCTATAATCATGCTAGTAACATGGTAATTCATGCTAGAAACACGCTAGTAACATGCTAATTCACGTTAGAATCATGCTAGTAACATGGTAAGTCATGCTAGAAACATGCTAGTAACATGGTAATTCATGCTAGAAACACGCTAGTAACATGCTAATTCATGCTAGAAACACGCTAGTATCATGCTAATTCATGCTACAAACATACTAGTAACATGCTAATTCACGCTAGAAACATGCTAATAACATGCTAATTCATGCTAGAAACAGGCTAGTAACATGCTAATTCATGCTAGAAACATGCTAGTAACATGCTAATTCATGCTAGAAACACGCTAGTAACATGCTAATTCATGCTAGAATTATGCTAACAACATGCTAATTCATGCTAGAATCATGCTAGTAACATGCTAATTCATGCTAGAATCATGCTAATTTATGTTAGCAACTGCCTAGCAACCACTAGAAACATGCTAACATATATGTACTTATCTATGCCGACTGTTTCAAACTTCATAAAACTACTTCAGCTATTTACACTTTAAAACTACTTCAAATTTTCAGACTCGGCTTTCTCAAGCCACCATAAAGTTTGTCCTCAAACTTTAATATCTAGTTTACAGTTGTTAACTGCATTATGGGAGCTTGATCTCTGTTCTGTCGACTTTTAATGTTGAAAAATTCAGCTCTAGAGTTTAACAAAGTGACTTTTAATAGTAGTTTGGAATAATATAATATAATATAAGGAGTAACATATAAAGAGTTTAGATGCAAAAACCTCCACATGCCTCTGAAATTTTCCTCTAAAAGGAGCATTTCTATCAGGCTCCTGTGTGTATGTTCAGTAATATCACTTTTATGGCACGGAATAGGTCCTTTTCCTGCTCTTTAAAGTGAAATATCTCAACATAAACAAAGGAGGCTGAGAAAAATATTCAATTTCTATGAAAATTTCAGACGGCACTTAGAGGTTTTTGCATCTGAACTCTTCATATATAGAGAAATAAGTCTGTAAAATAACAGATAATGTGCTGTAGTTTATTAGAAGAATTTTAGTGTGATATACAACACCAACCCGGACAATATAGCACTGCAAACTATTGCAAATGACCAGAAAAGTCACTTTTCTACAACTTTTCAAGGTTAAAAGTTGTTGGAGGAAAGATCAAGATCCCATAATGCAGTTCAAAATCATAAATAAACCGGGAAAAATAAACATGAATCACAATTTAGGGATATTTTTTCAACCCAAGCTCAGTCTGATTACCATTCAATTACATTCATATCGCAATATATATATATATATATATATATATATATATATATATATATATAATATATCATGCAGCCCTAGTTGGTGGTTCATTCCGCTGTGATGACCCCTGATATTTATTATTATTAGCCCCCTTAAGCAATATTTGTTTTGGATTGTCAACAGAACAAACCACTGTTCTCTAGTAGCTTGCCTAATTACCCAAACTTGCCTAGTTAACCTAATTAAGCCTTTAAATTGCACATTAAGCGGATTTCTTAATAATTATGTCTATTTTGATACAATTAAATTTAAGGTATTTTTATATTTCATCATAAATTACCATATATTGAAATAACTCCTAAAATAAGCTGCGGAAGGCACTCTCTTACCGACATTATTGCTAACTGTAGGTGTTTGGAGATAAGTAGACTTTTTATACTCCAGTGAATGTTTCTCAGGGTAAGTTTTTCTTTGTATAGACGTATATCTCGAAGTGCTGGCTACAAAACAGCTATTGAACATTTCCACTGTTATTGCCCAGGAAACAAGATCCAGTTCATTAAACACAAGGTTGTCCACAAGGGGAACCTGCCTATTATCGGCTGTTTAAAAGCCTGTAATAGTCTTTTAGATTATAGCCTTTACTCAGTGAAATTTAAACAGTAATGAAACAAAACACCACAAAAGCCTCAGATATTACAGTTAATAAAGGCAATTACAAAGTATAAACTTTATTTTTTTTTTTAATTATCCCCACATACATCCCTGATAAGAAAAAAACTTTATTTTGAGAGAGTTCACAGCTTAAATCCATATAGTGCTACCGCCATTATTATTATTATTATTATTATTATTATTATTAGTAGTAGTAGTAGTAGTAGTAGTAGTAGTAGTAGTAGTAGTAGTAGTAGTAGTAGTAGTAGTAGTAGTAGTAGTAGTAGTAGTAGTAGTAGTTTTGCTTGAATATGCCTAGGTGTCACTGTGGCTCAGTGGTTAGCGCTGTCACCTCACAGCAAGAAGGTCGCTGGTTCAAGTCCCAGCTGGGTCAGTTGGCATTTCTGTGTGGAGTTGGCATGTTCTCCCCGTGTTGGCGTGGGTTTCCTCCGGGTGCTCTGGTTTCGCCAACCTATAGGTGAATTGGATGAACTAAACTGGCCATAGTGTATGAGTGTGTATGGATGTTTCCCAGTACTGGGTTGCGGCTGGAAGGGCATCTGCTGTGTAAAACATATGCTGGAATAGTTGGCGGTTCATTCCACTGTGGCGACCCCTTTTGCCAGCCTTTGTAAAGGACTTTTGCCAGCTCACGTGTGGAAAGCAAATGTCAAAAGCTGCAGATATCAATAATGAAACTGTATTTATCAGAAAATGCTTACCAAATGTTTATTAAAAATGCCGTAATGTTTAGTTTACAATACCTATAGTTTTTTTTTACCAGTTGTTTGGTTTTATAGAACTCAATAATTCATGTTTATGAGGTTCTTTAAACATATCCTTTAAATTATGATTCATGTTTTAATATGGAAATTATTCATAAAATCACTTTGCCTTTCCAGTCATATTTATTTTCATAGATATTGTAATAAAGAAGGAGTTGACGCTTCTGTACCTTTTTTTATGAGAACAATTGTGTACCTTCATTTCAATTGTACCATAAAAGGTGCAGAACTGTATCATAAGAGGTCTTTTCTGTACCATATAAGGTACAACTTTTATAAAGGTACAAAACTGTTCCTTGAGGAGCATTATTCGTACCACCTTTCTTCTGAGAGTGTATCATATAAACATAACATTGTTTTTGTGGTCCAGAGGGCTCTCATATCTGATCTAAAATGCAACTTATTTGAAAACACTGTACGTTACCATTATACATAACTCCTTTATCTGCTTCAGGCTTTGTTCACATCACATGATGGAAATGAAACGCTGCGCTTTCCTGAACATATGTGTGGCATTTTCTACCACTTAAATAGTCAAACAGCGCCATCTAGTGTTTAATGACATCACAGCGCTGCACTGGAGAGACATTAAAAACATGTTCACCCTGTTAAGAGGATAGTTCACCCAAAAATGAACATTTAATCACAGTTGACTCTCCCTCAAGTGTTTTCAAATGTCTAAGAGTTTCTTTCTTTAGTTAACCACAAAAGAAGATATTTTGAAGAAAGATGGAAACCATTGACTTCCATGATAAGAAAAACAAATGCGAAGAGAATGGTTACAGCCCACATTTTCTGGCCCAGATTTGGCCCACACAGTTAGCTTTTGCTCGGCCCACATGCCGCAGTGAATTACGGTACATGATTGGACCAAGTCTGGCTTCCATACATGGACCATAACTGGGCCAAGTCTCAGCCAAGTTAATAACCCATAACTGGGCCTGAAATGGGCCAGATATATTAGTGTGTCACGACTGCAAAGAAATTGATAAACCCATGAAGCATTTCACTTTATGGCTGTGCTTTTTCTCGAAGCGACCTCATTGGTAGAATTTTTTTCTTTTCTCAAAAATAATTTAAATGTGTTTTAAAAGTGGGTCAAGATAGGCCAAACTTACATGGCAAAGTTTTTCTGGCTCAAATCTGGCCCACACAATCAGATTTTGCTTGGCCCACATGCAGCAGTGAAGTATGGTACATGATTGGACCAAGTCTGGCTTCCATACAAGGGCCAAACTTGGACCATATCTGGGCCAAGTCTCAACTAAGGTAATAACCCATAACTGGGCCTGAACTGGGCCAGATATGTTGGTGTGTCACGACTGCAACGAAATTGATAAACCCATGAAGCATTTCGCTTTAGGCGCACTATGGACATGCTTTTTCTTAAAGCGACCTGATTGGTCGAATTTTTTCTTTAATCAAAAATAATTTAACTGTTTTTTAAAAGTGGGTCAAGATAGGCCACACTTACGTGGCCCACATAAGTGTTTTAAACATCTGGGCCAAATACTAAATTTAATATCTGGCCCGAGTCTTGTATGCCACCTTAAAGTCGGTGCCACCTCTGCCAAGCCTGGGCCATGTTTGGCCCACATGCTGTATGCCAGTGCCGGACGAATGCCTGCTGTCCCAGCGTTATGCCAAATCTGGCCCAGAATTCTTTGCTACCTGGGAGGTTTTAACATTTTTAAAAACATTTTCTTGGTTAACAGAAGAAAGAAATGCAAACAGGTACGAAACAAATAATAAGAATAGTAATTTAATGAGTAATAAGAATATTTATTTTTGGTTGAATTATCCCTTTAAACCCTGATCACCCTGTCAAACCTTAATCAGTTTCAGATTAACTAAATTGGCCATAGTGTATGAGTGTTTCTCAGTGCTGGTTTCTGCCTGGAAGGGCATCCGCTGTGTAAAACTTATGCTGGATAAGTTGGCTGTGGTGACCCCTGATTAATAAAGGGACAAAGCTGAAAAGAAAATGAATGAATGAATATATATAAATACAGTTAAAGTCAGAATTATTCGCCCCCCTTTGAATGTATTATTCTTTTTTAAATATTTCCCAAATGATGTTTAACAGATTCAGTAAATTTTCACTGTATGTCTGATAATATTTTTTCTTCTGGAGAAAGTCTTATTTGTTTTATTTCTGCTAGAATAAAAGCAGTTTTTAATTTTTTAAACACCATTTTAAGGTCAATATTATTAGCCCCTTTAAGCTATATTTTTTCGATAGTCTACAGAACAAACCATCATTATACAATAATTGCCTATTTACCCTAACCTGCCTAGCTAACCTAATTAACCCAATTAAGGCTTTAAATGTCACTTTAAGCTGTATAGAAGTGAAGAATATCTAGTCAAATATTATTTACTGTCATCATGACAAAGATAAAATAAATCAGTTATTAGAGATGAGTTATTAGAACTACTATGATTAGAAATGTGTTAGAAAAAAATCTTCTCTCCGTTAAACAGAAATTGGGGAAAAAAATAAACAGGGGAGCTAATAATTCTGACTTCAACTGTACCCAGGTAGCAAAGAATTCTGGCCCAGATTTGGCATAACGCTGGGACAGCAGGCATTCGTCCGGCACTGGCATACAGCATGTGGGCCAAACATGGCCTAGGCTTGGCAGAGGTGGCACCGACTTTAAGGTGGCACACAAGACTTGGGCCAGATATCAAATGTAGTATTTGGCCCAGATGTTTAAAATTTATATGTGGGCCACGTAAGTTTGGCCTATCTTGACCCACTTTTAAAAAACAGTTCAATTATTTTTGAGTAAAGAAAAAATTCTACCAATGAGGTCGCTTTAAGAAAAAGCACGCCCATAGTGCGCCTAAAGTGAAATGCTTCATGGGTTTATCAATTTCATTACAGTCATGACACACCAACATATCTGGCCCAGTTCAGGCCCAGTGATGGGTTACTACCTTAGTTGAGACTTGGCCCAGATATGGTCCAAGTTTGGCCCTTGTATGGATGCCAGACTTGGTCCAATCATGTACCATACTTCACTGCGCCATGTGGGCCAAGCAGAAGCTGATTGTGTGGGCCAGATTTGAGCCAGAAAAACTTTGCCATGTAAGTTTGGCCTATCTTGACCCACTTTTAAAAAACATTTAAATTATTTTTGAAAAAAGAAAAAAATTCTACCAATCAGGTCGCTTCGAGAAAAAGCACAGCCATAAAGTGAAAATGCTTCATGGGTTTATCAATTTCATTGCAGTCGTGACACACCAATATATCTGGCCCATTTCAGGCCCAGTTATGGGTTATTACCTTAGTTGAGACTTGGCCCAGATATGGTCCATGTTTGGTCCTTGTATGGAAGCCAGACTTGGTCCAATCATGTAGCATAATTCACTGCGGCATGTGGGCCGAGCAAAAGCTGATTGTGTGGGCCCGATCTGGGCCAGAAAAATTTTGCTATGTGGGTATATATATATACATATACATATATAAGAATGCATGTAACTGGTAGCCATCGAGCTCCAGAGTGAAACAAAAATGCAATGGATGTCAGTGTCTACCTGTTACCACCTTCAAAATATCATCTTCTGTGTTCAACAAAAGAAAGAAACTCAAATTGGTTTGGAGCAAATGGAGGAAAGGTAAATGAAGAAAGGATTTACTATAGGTTACTAGGTTACACCCCTACTCTTTACGAAAAGTCTTGAAACCAAACCTTTTTATTGCATGAAATAACTAGCTAAAAGCAAACACAAAACCAAACAAGGAAGTAATTTCATTAATGTATTTAAAAGAAATGATATATTATCTATATGTTAAAAACTGTTTATATGAAGTTTATAACGAAGTCAGTTTATTTGAATTCGTCTATATTTCGATTATTAGAAGTTTCTCACACGCAACAATAAAGAACTACATTTCCCAAGATCCCCTCAAACCCCAAATGCACGCTCTGGTATCGCGATACTATCTAAAATCCGTTGCGTAGTATCGCGAGATCTCCTTCCTGCTGTCTAGCACAGCACTAAAAACTGTCAGTGAGGCTAGAGGGGGTAAGAATTTACCAAATCTGCGACTGTCCTGTCAAACAGCGGTGTGAATGTCCACATCTGTGCTTCTGTGTTGTTATATACGTCAAGCGTGACGGCTGAAGAGAAAACCCCCCAGCAGCGTTCTCGTCCAAACTGTACAGGCCAAAAACAGTATCTGAAGTAGATCAAACAGTGGGCTGTGATACAGCGAGCAAATGGCGTTGAAAAGAATCCAAAAGGTGAGTGTGCAGATCGCAAAACCTCACACACTCCATCAGTGTCCTAGTTGTCGTCGTATTGTACTGTTGTGAATGTAAACAAGTCGCACTTTTCCCATTTTATCCCCATCTGGTCAAGACAAAGACGGTGGCCAATGGAGGATGCATGCAGTCGACAGAAACACGATCTTTTTTTCTGATCCTACACATGAATGTGCACACTATTATATACAGTCTTTATTTATTTTGTAATATAAGCTGGTTATGAGTGTTTGATTTGCGCGATATGCTGTCGGCAGCGTCTTTTGTTGATAATATAGGGATATCTGTGCATCCCTCACGTGATGCGAGACGTATCAGACGCTGTTATGAATGATTTATGGTGTGTAAGCGTGTTGGAGGTTTAACATTGCGTCGAAATGCATGTTTTGTGTTGTCGGTCATCATGAATGAGAGAAGCGCTGCTCTTGCGCATGCGTGATGGCAGACACTGCTTTCAAGTTGCCAATGCTGTACCCCAATGTCAGCGTGTCCATATATGGCTCGGCAAATAGGGCACTAGGACAGCGGAGGGTATTTTTAACAGATTCACAACCCTGCCTGCTAACAAGCGATCACTGCAAAAAGAGTTTTGTGTGTGAAACCGTTACCACTTATTATAAGAAGAATTAGGGCTGGGCGATATGGGGAAAAAATCATACCCCGGTATTTTTAGGAGGAATGACGGTATACGATATATATGTATCCGGTATTTTCCCATAAATGGTTACTTGAGAGTTAAAGCCTTTATTAAACAATTTTTGATCAAAATATAATTCAAACGCAGGGATTTCCCTCGCTGTTTACAAATAAACAGCTGCACAAAAAAATAACAGTCTTTGATAAATAATAATCTTTGATAAATAAAATACAGTACAGGTTTTGCGGAGGTGTCAAGTATGAAAATGCATACACTAGATATCGCATAGGGACCCTGAGCATGCGTCAATAGCGCCACCACATTGGTACAGTGCTTCTAGGACAAACGTCACTCAACCGCACTAGTCAAGACAGTGTGCCAATGTGAAGATGCTGGACTTTAGCGCTGTGTTTGCGTTGTAGTAACGAGCAAACAAAGCACAAAGGCAGAACATTTCATAGGTAAGATTTTGTTTTTTATGTTTTTGTATGTTATGAACTTTTGTGCTTAAAAAGTAATGTTATTGATGATAATACAGTCTCTTGCTGCATTCACCATAAGGCAAAGTAGCACCAACTCGCACTAAATTCTAGGCTTATGCTAGTTTTGTTGAATAAAATAAGCAAACTATGTTATGAAATATGACAAGAAGATGCTGCCATGCTAGAAACTTGTATTATTGTCAGCTAAGTGAACGAGTCGTTCATAACGGAGATTCATTCACAAACGAATCGCTCCCTCCGCCAGAATGAGAAGTGAAAGCAGGAGAGGAGGTGTGTTTCAGGACATGGATTAGATCAAATTAAACAGGGAGGGAGGATAATGCATTTCCATGCACACAAACACTCACTTTTTGTCAGGAATGCTCGTGCGGTCACATCCATCAATGTAGAAAAGTGATGTAAAATTATAATATTTCGTAATTGAAAAAAATATTTGCATACTGACCACCGGGGAAAACTCCCGATCATAGATATATGTGTATATATGTGTATTTCTCTGGCTTTGGATGGCCACAGTCCTCTGCTTCACCTTGGTCCCGCATTCATTTCAAAGGAGCGCTACCCTGTACTAAAATGGCGGCTCTATTGACGCATTCGTTCTAATAGACAATAGCAGGGTAGACGACATCTAATGTATATATCTATGATGAAAATGAAGGGTTGGGGGGGGGGGGGGTTGTCTCACGGGTCCTTGATAATGGCTGCGTCCGAAACCGCCTACTACTCACTAGGTACTGCATTTAAATTTAAACGTACTACTCGGCCGTTAGAAAAGTACGTTCTATACCAGAGGTGGGCAAACTACTGCCCGCGGGCCATATGCGGCCCGCTGAACACTTTCATCCGGCCCGCGAGGGAGTTTTTAAAATGCTGCTTCTGAGTGGTTTGGTTTCAGAACTAGTAAATTAATGATGCAATACAAGTGAACGCCATTTGGTGGCAGTATTGCACGCGGTACAGTTAGCGCAACCAGTAGAATTAGAACACACTCTCGGATATTAAAATGCACTTTCACACAAAATGCGCTTCTCTTTTTTTTTTTTTTGCGAGAGCGCTTCTTAAACTGAACAGCGCATCATCGATGACGCAAGCGTGCTCAGGCCCGAATGTAATGTGAGTGTGGGCCGTCGGGGGAGACAGGAGGGGGGGACAAGCATGCTTCGGCCCGGTTTAATGCAGCTGTACATAGTGTGAGTACGCCCTCAGAATCTTCTTCCGTTTTATTTCATAGTTTTATGATTGATATCAGCATATTAATACAAGCTCAAATAAGATTGTTGTGAATTTGACTCAAATTGTATAATAATTGCTGGTTAAATGTGTTAATTTTTGTCATAGAATATATTTTCCATGCATACATCCACTTTAAAAAGTTCTTTTATCAAAGATTTGTGGTTTCATCAAGTTTTATGATGATTGATCTGTATATTCTAAAAGCAGTGCAGAGTAGATTAATGTACATTTGACTGACTAGTAAACTTTAAGAATTATTTTTAATGTGTTAATAGGAGATTTTTTCTATCAAACAATATCTTTTCTATTCTCCACTGTAAAAATTATTACATTATTATTATTATTGATAGTATTATTATACTTTATTGTTTTATGATGATTAATAAGTAAATATAAATAGCAGTGCAAATTAATTTGACTTGTAAATTTGACTCAATTATAACTATTAAAATAATCAGTTTTGTATTAATGTGACATGATTCTGTCCGATATTACATATTATTCCATGCGTACTGCCACTATAAATAAAAGTTATATTTTGAAGGATTTGACATGTGGCCCTTCACTTGGTTTGCAAAACTTGATGTGGCCCTCGGGTCTAAAAAGTTTGCCCACCACTGTTCTATACAGTATGAATGTAAGAAGTATGAATGGAATTCGGACGTACTACATCTGCCATTTTGTCATGGTCACGTGACCTACCTGCGTCAGTTGCGTCGATTTACTCCCATTCATGAATTCTCTCACGGGGCATCATGGGATAGCGCACTTCAGAATCTCGCCGGAAGTAGTAAGTCATTCGGGTACTTCTCGCACAGTGGCGGCTGGTCAATAGAGGGCGCTGGGGTGCCTACCCCCTTCAAGTTAGACCCCTTTAATATGTTAATATTTATTATCACAAATATTAACTAAATAAATTGATTTAATTGTAACATTCTAACATTTATTGTAGTCATACTAATATTTATTGAAAAAAAAAAATGTATGAACAATATTTTTTCATATGTGTGTGGGGCACCGGACTAATGAGTGTCTATGTAGGTACACAAACTTTTGCAATGCACGTGATATGACGATAAGCTCTAATTGGCCGGTTTTAAATTGTCCTTGGGGCGCAGCGCTCTGCGTCCCCAACCCTCCCATTTTTGGTGTTAGAACGAATCATATTTGTTTTTATATGATTGGCCTTATGTGATTGAACCATTCTCACTTAGACCGTTCACTCAGCAGCAGCTCCTCAGTTAACTGACGACTATTAATCATAGTGAAAGCAAGTGCAATTTCTAGGGATGAAGGAAAATTCCGTTGTGTCTTTGCAAAGATATCCGTTCACAAGGCGTTGTTTTATAACGGACTTGCGCCCATACAGGAGGATCTAGCGAGGCTCAATGCGTGGTGTTTCTGCCATAGAATGTAAACTAATCTTGCAAATGAGCTACAGACATGTTCTGGTGGAGCTGTTCACTGTTTCTGTCAGCAATCTCCCAATAATATCCGACTGCAAACTCAACCGCCATCAGATCAATACGTTTCAACAGATTGATGGTGTTTTACTGTATGTTACATGTGTCATAATAGTCATTACATTGTCATTACATAATCGATATTTACTAGTAGATATTCAGTCAATCAAGTTTAAAGCAGAAGCTGGTCTTTTGCAATATCCCTGATGACTTGTGGTTCTCTTTGAATCTGTGTATGTTTTTTTTAAATAAATTAATTAATTAATTTAAATTATATATAATATAGTTTTAGTTTTATATATAATTAAATTTAAGTAAAATTATATATTTTTTATAAAATGCTTATAATAGAAAATAATAGAAGGCACAACAAATGTATAATATATATATAGATATTTATTATATTATATTATTCATTCATTCATTTTCTTGTCGGCTTTGTCCCTTGCGGGGTCGCCACAGCGGAATGAACCGCCAACTTATCCAGCACGATTTTACACAGCGGATGCCCTTCCAGCCGCAACCCATCTCTGGGAACTTCCACACACACATTCACACTCATACACTATGGACAATTTTAGCTTACCCAATTCACCTGTACTGCATGTCTTTGGACTGTGGGGGAAACCGGAGCACCCGGAGGAAACCCACGCGAACGCAGGGAGAACATGCAAACTCCACACAGAAACGCCAACTGACCCAGCCCAGCCGAGGTTCGAACCTGCGACCCAGCGACGTTCTTGCTGTGAGGCAACAGCACTACCTACTGCGCCACTGCGTTGCCCTATATTATATTATATTATATTATATTATATTATTTGTTACTACATAAAGGTTTAAATGAGCATTTCATACAAACATTTTAGAGAAAATGTCAGACAGGTAGGCCTTTAAAAATTGATCGGAGAAAGAAGTGGGCCCCACAGTGAAAAAGGTTGAGAACCCTGACCTACTGCACCTTTAATGTCTCTCCAGATAAAAAAAATAGTTGCACAGTATTGTTGTAAAATATTTGTTTTAGATTGTCTTCAGAACAAACCACTGTTATACAATGACTTGCCTAATTACCCTAACTTTACCCTAATTAACCTAGTCAAGCCTTTAAATGTCACTTTAAGCTGAATACTGGTGTCTTGAAGAATATAGTCTATTATTATTTACTGTCATCATGACAAAGAGAAAATAAATCAGTTATTAGAAATGAGTTATTAAAACTATTATGTTTAGAAATGTGTTGAAAAAATCTGCTCTCTGTTAAAAAAATATACAGGAGGGCTAATAATTCTATGTCATCTTTTAAAAGAAGGACACACAAGGAAGGAGCCTGTGTTTTTTTTTTTAGACTGGTGTTTTCAGTCACACGTTTTGTTTATATCACTATATTTCCTCCTCAGAGCTGTTTGTAAAGCCCTATAAATGACTAGTAACTGTGCTGGCAGAGCTCCGCAGATGATCTCTATTTCTCAATATGGAAACAAACCACACGGCCAAAGCATTAGGAGTATGTGTTGGCAACCGCATCGCACCACCATCAGCCAAACTCTGTTTTTAGAAAGCATTTAGAATAAATTAAGTGTCCTTGTGCTGACAAAGATCTGATCAGAACAGGAACCCTTTGCTTTTTTAAATGTTTTTTTTACACTTCTTTTAATGTGTATAGTGTTGCTGTTTTTGTGAGAAACCAATTTCAAAGTAAAAAAAAAAAACTCCAGCAGTCGAGTATTTTTGTATTCAAGCTTTTCTTTGAGCTCAGGAAATAGTATCAGTTTTTTTTTTTTGCGTGATTATCTGAGGCACAAGCTGTAAAGTCTCATTTGTGTTTAAAGAGATTTGCTTTTGCTTCCTGCTAAAGGAGCATTTACAGCATGGTATGATAAATAATCCATAAGATATTTTTAGCTAAAATTGAGGGCTTTGAAATATGATGATGATGATGATGATACAGCCGGGAAAATAAGTATTGAATACATTATGTTTTTTCCTTCAACAGACCGTAAAAATCTTGATGGTTCTGTGGGTCTCGTCTAACAAATCTGAGCTTTATTTTGTATTTTCTATTGGATTCGGATCAGGTGATTGCCTGGGCCATTCTACAGCTTGATTTTCTTTCTCTGAAAGCATTTGAGAGTCTGCTTGGCTGTGTTTTGGATCATTGTCTTGCTGAAATGTCCACCCTGCTTTCATCCTCCTGCTAATGTAGATGTTGGACTGAAGCAGCTGATATTCATTTACACTGAGGAAAGGCAGATGGTTGCTGAAGAACTGCTGAGAGATTTCAGCTGCTGTCTGGGCTTTCACTGCCCAACTACACCTCCCTTTCTTCATGTGTTCAATACGTTTTTCCTGCGTCATTTCATTTTGTTATACATAACTTAATTTGTAAACTAATTAGATTAGTTTTCTTTGCATATATATGGATTTTATTGGTTGTTACCAACATCTGGGGAACATTTCAAGTCAACGGCACCTTTAGAAATATGTTTTCTGAGAAAAATGGTGACATGTTCAATACTTATTTTCAATATATAATATTTATATATTTATAATATCTCTAAATATATTGTTTCATTTCAAATTTGGAGGTGTCACAAATTACATTGTTTACAGTAATACCTTTTCATAATTTATATAGAGTGTATAATATATATAGAGCGCAATATGACATGCCATTATGGGAATACAGATAAAAACATGAATA
This sequence comes from Danio kyathit, assembly GCA_903798195.1. NCBI lineage: Eukaryota > Metazoa > Chordata > Actinopteri > Cypriniformes > Danionidae > Danio > Danio kyathit. Next base: position 64,807,907 of record LR812526.1, read on the forward strand.
ACAGCATTTTGAGAAAGATGCAATCTTTAAAGTACAATGTTTACATTTAGCCTTTTATTTAGCGATTATTTAGTATTTTAAGTTGGGCCTGAAAAAGTGTTTTATAGTTTTAATCAATTTTTAATCAATCATTTCCCTGAAATTCTTAATAAAATAGGAAATATGAAGACGTTTTTGAGTTTTTACTTTAAACGCAAAAAAGAAATGGTCCTTTACATTTGGTCAATAACTGATTGAATTTACAGAAATGGAACTATGTCATGATATATCGTTGTCGGGATATGAGATGACTTGTATCTAGCCAGTCCCAGCTAAAAAAAAATAATCTGAATTTATATATATATATATATTCTAAAATGATATATTTTTATGTCGTGTATAAAAGCATAATTTGACCTAGGGCTGCACAATATATTGTTTTAGCATCGATTTTGCAATGTGATCATTCGCAATAGTATATGTAATGCTAAGTCTGGATTATAATGTATCAAGTGTTTTTTGAGGCCTGTGACTGTGTGAGGGTTTTAAAAGCATTCAGGCATAAGAAACTAGCGTTTGTAACGTTGAAAAATTAATAACGATTAATTTTATTGACAGACTTTGCGGTATTTACATTTGATTATTCAATTACTGTATACTTCAATTCAATGTAATACAATGTAAATTGTGTCAAAGCAGCTTAACATAGAAGTAAATTGAAACTGTGTCAGTCCAGTTTTCAGAGTTCAGTTTAGTTCAGTGTGGTTTAATTTTCACTGCTGAAAGTCCAAATCCCGAAGAGCAAATCCAATCGATGCACAGCTCCACAAGTCCCAAACCAAGCAAGCCAGTAGCAACAGTGAAGGAACAAACTTCATCAATTGACAAAAGTGAAGGAGAAAAAAACCCTCAAGAGAAACCAGGCTCAGTTGGGCACGACCATTTCTCCTCTGGCCAATTGTCTTGTGCAGAGCTGCAGTCTAGGCGCTGGATCGTGGAGAAGCTGCAGGTGGGAGAGGTCACCGGCTGGTGTGCAGGCTGTCCCTTCAGGATCAGTGGGAAGACACATCTGTCACTGGGGTCTTTTAGGAATCAGTCTCATGCTCTCCACTCCTCCATGACCGCCACAGCAGCTGCTCAGGATACGGCCTGGTCCAGGATTATGGAAACCTCAGGAATAATAAAAACAGTCTAACATAAGCGCGGATGTCGTTCAAATTATAATGTCTTTTGGGAAGTGTTCTCAGCTCCGGTTGCCCTAAATAATGCAGACTAACAATCCTTTAGAGGATTTGGATTTCAAAAGCATTTGTGTTTTATGTGTATGCTAACGCAAAGAGATGTGTCTTTAATCTAGTTTTACACTGACAGAGTGTGTCTGCTTCCTGAACTCTGCTACTGTAGGAAGGCTGTTCCAGAGTTTAGGTGCCAGATATGAGAAAGACCTACAGCCTACAGTTGATTTTGATATTCTGGGAATAATCAATCGTCCAGAATTAACTGAGCATAGTGGACGTGAAGGGCTATAATACACCAGCAGCTCCCTCAAAAACTGGCGAGCTAAGGCGTTCAGGGCTTTGTATGTAGACAGAATGGACCTGAATACAGTTTGTCTCTTCGGAAAACAGTAAAACACTGTTTAATTAATTAGCATATTTTTCTTTATTGAATCTATCTATGCTTGTAGATTTGTTTATAATATTTTATACACCCCCCTACAGAATCTTCCCAATCAAAATTATAGATTCTTTTCAAACATTTATTCATCTCATCAAGTGAAATTGTATTCATATCGCAATATATTTTGCAGATAAAAAATATTGCAATGTGTGATTTTTCTAGTATCGTGCAGCTCTAATTTGTCCCGTCCATACCGATTACGCATGTGGTAATGAAAAATGCTGTTTTACCAAAACTTTATATTTCTGCTGTTTTCCTCAGGAACTGACAGATCTACAGAGAGATCCTCCAGCCCAGTGTTCAGCAGGTCCAGTCGGAGAGGACTGTGAGTACATGAGCAATTATAATGCCTTTTTTTTGATGTATGCATTCAATTATTGCTTAAATACAAAGATACTCCCTTTAAAGGGGGTCTTAATATGCAGAAATCACTTTTATAAGGGGTTTAAACACAGTTTTGTGTCAGCAGTGTGTGAATATATCCAGCTTTTAATGGTAAAAATTTATTATTTCTATTATTTCTATTTGTTATAATCACACTTGATCAAAACAGTCTGCAGAAACACTTTGATTGACATTCTGCCTTTGTATGATGTCATCAAAGCGGGAAAGCCCCACCCACTAGTGACCATCTCTCCCTCATTAGCATAAACAGCCCTGAGTGAGAAGCAGCCGTCTACCATTTAGTGTTTTTGAGTCTGCTGCTATGCTGGCACACAGGCATCTGTAGCTCCGCCCTCTTTTGAAAAGAGCACAATCTCATTTGAATTTAAAGCGACAGTCACCAAAACGACACAATTAGGATCAAACCCTAAAAGGGTCAGTTTCAGAGAGTTATACAGCATTGTTTGTGTTTAATTTTGAGCTGAAATTTCACACATTCTGGGGTCATCAGAGACTTATTTTACATTTGTAAAAAGAGGCTTAATTTGTCTCAGTTAATAGAAGTCCTTCTGAATTTGTGCAAATGTTTTTACTGTGCTTCAATATTACTGATCAATTGTATATAAAATGTCTTGTTTTGCAGTGTTCCACTGGCAGGCAACAATAATGGGGCCGGTGAGTAGATGTTATTTCTGCCTAATACTTTTAATTAAATAACAGACATTAGTGATGGGAAGTTCGGATCATTTTACTGACTCGGTTCTTTGAGTCTCGTTCATCGAGATGAACGAATCTTTTTTCGAGTCATTTCGTTCATTTAGTTCAATTTGCCAAAATATTATTAAAATGTTACGAATTGCTTGCAAACACATCTACAAGTAGCCAAAGGTTGATCACACTACAAACAAGTCATCAATAGAATGCTATAAGAGGGAGAAAGTAATAATTTATTGTTTACCTGCTGAGCTGAAAGGAGCCATGATTAGCTCACCTTTTGGGTCTTCTGGTTCGTTCATCACGTGACCGATTGTAAAGATACATGACTCATCAGACCCGAAGACTCGGGAGATGAACGGATCAATTCCTTTTCCGGCTCTAAATGCCTACGATTGGCTTCTGTCTGTCACATGTTGAATGACTCGGGAGATGAACGGATCAATTCCTTTTCCGGCTCTAAACGCATATGATTGGCTTGCCTTTCCGTGATGAACGAATGACTCAAACTCGATAGAGGACTCGAGTCATGAACGGATCAAATCTCTTTCCGGCTCTAAACGCAAATGATTGGCTTCTGCCTTTCCGTGATGAACGACTCAAAAGACTTGAAAAATGAACGATACCTGCACAAATGTGCGCACGCGCGGATGAACGAATCACTCCCTGAGAGGACTCGTAGTTCCCGAGTCATATTGAAGATTCGTTCAAAATGAACGAATCGTTCAAGAACGACCCATCACTAATAGACATGCCCAGGCATGAAAAAAATCAATTTAAGTCAGATTTAGAAAATTGTTGAAAATTAACTGAGAAAAACAATTAACACCCACAAAACTAATATATCTAACTTTATTATATTTCCCAAGTCCTGTTAATGAAGAGGTTTTTTTTTTCAACATAAAAGTTTTAGTAATTAATTAGTTAAACAACACTTGGAAAATATTTGAAAAAGAATTGCAATTTCACAGCAGGGTTAATAATTTTGCTATGTATATATAAACTGTATATATATTAAACATATACAGTTGAAACCGGAAGTTTACATGCACTAAAAAAAGGAACATAACCATTTAAAAAAAAATGTCTGATGGTAAATCACACTAAACGTTTACTATTTTAGGTCTGTTAGGATTACCTAAATCATTTACATTTGCTAAATGCCAGAATAATGGGAGAATTTTTTTTTGCGAATTGTTTATTAATTTCTAGACAGTCAAAAGTTTACACATTTCCTTGGTATTGTTTTAGCTTTGCTTTTAAACTGTATAACTTTGGTCAAATGTTTTGGGTCTCCTTCCACAAGCTTCTCACAATAGTTTGCAGGAATTTTGGCCCATTCCTCCTGACAGAATTGGTGTAACTGAGTCAGATTTGTAGGCTGTCTTGCTCGCACAAGCTTTTTCAACTCTACCCACGAATTTTCTATAGGATTGAGGTCAGGGCTTTGTGATGGCCACTCCAAAACATTCACTCTGTTGTCCTTAAAGCACATTTTAACTAATTTGGCAGTATGCTTAGGGTCATGGTCTGTTTGGAAGACCCATTTGTGACCAAGTTTTAATTTCCTGGCTGATGTCTTAGGATGTTGCTTCAGTATTTCTACATAATGTTCTTTCTTCATGATGCCATCTATGCTGTGAAGTGGACCAGTCCCTCCTGCAGCAAAACAGCCCCACAACATGATGCTGCCGGCCCCATACTTCACAGTTGGGATGGTGTTCCTAAGCTTGTAAGCTTTCCCCTTTGTCCTCCAAATGTAACACTGGTCATTATGGCCAAACAGTTCAATCTTAGTTCCATCAGACCACAGGACATGTCTCCAAACATTAGTCTTTTTCCCAGTGTAATTTACCAAATTGTAATCTGGCATTTTTGTTGATTCTGGCTTGTTGATTTTCCCATGTTGTCACACAAGGAAGCAGTGTGTTTGAGGTTTTCCTTAAATACTATTCTACAGTTGTGCCTCCAATTAACTCAAATGTTGTCAATTAGCCAATCAGAAACTTCCAAAACCTTGACACCATCATCTGAGCTTTTTCAGAGGCTTAATAATCTTATTGTATGTAAACTTGACTTTCAAGAAAAGTTATAGCAATTTCTCAAATAATATCTCTCTCATTATTCTGCTATTAAGCAGAACAGAAACACATTTGATAATCCTAACTTACCTAAAAGAGAAAAAGTTTAGTCACATCAACATCTGACTTTTTTAAAAATGGTTATGTGCCTTTTTATACAGTGTATGGAAACTTCTGGTTTTAACTGTAGCTTCGGTGTTAAATTTAGAGAAACCATGTTTTGATGAATGTTGAGAGTGCCTTTTAATTAAGTAAAGAAATTTACTTAAGATATATGACATTATTTTGTTATTCTCTGTATTTTTCTGTATCAATGTACAATGATGGAGGCTTGCTATATATATGGAAAAGTTTTATAAAAGCCCTGTGAAGCAGTGGTTTACAGTGAATTTATAGCATCTACAGTGGTCCGCTCCACATCATTCACATCAAACCACTGCTTCTGGCTTTAAATTACACTCAAGTGGTTATAAGTTTTTATTAATATTTTTCTTCTTTTGAACACAAAACAAGATATTCTGAAGAAAGTCGGGAAAAAAGCAGCCATTGACATCAAAAATACGATGGAATAGGGCTGTGCGATAAAATCGGTATTGGTATTTATTGACTGAACACCATTCTCAATATCGATTAAAAAGAATTTGGTATGTAGTTTCAGTATGAAGTGCTGTAGTTTAATTAAAATGTGGCTGCTGAGCGCGCACATCATAGGAATGCCAATAAGCTTAGGGTGTCAGTTTGTCATTTCCAATGGAGGTGCGCGACTTGCAGGACGTGCACATGAGAGCATTTTCCAGGCGTGCCTAGTTGAAAACATCTCAACTTTTCCGAATGCTGCGAGCACACCACGATTCATGCAAGTAGAACTAACCAATCTGCTTCACGTTTTGTATGGAATATACACATTTCAGTAATAACGGCAGACTAATTACCTCAGACAAACACAGCGCACCCAAACGCTACATTGCTTTTTACTTTTCTCCATAAACTTGCATCAGAGCTGCAGCAATGATTAAGAATCCTCTAACAAAATGCCTGATGGTCGCCTAGTTATGAGAGACGCCAGGACAACGCAATCGCAAAGCTCATGGTCAAGGAAACCATGCACTCGCCCTTGTCACTTCAGGTCAGAATAACAACACACGTGAAAATGAGTGCCGTATAGCAGCAGTGAAGAGATTGCAAAATAAAAAAGGATGTAAGGAAGTCGCCAGAGTGGTCTTTGGTTTCTTTTCTTGTGCATCCCAGCCACTAGCTCTCCATCTGAAAGAGTTTTTAGCAAAGGGGTAATATAGTCATCTAACTTCACTATTTGTAATGTTGCAGTGTGTATTTGAATAATGATGGTTGGTTGCTTTACTTAAAAGCTCAGATCTGATTATCATAATTTGTGTTGTTTGCAGAGTTTGAGGTTTACTGTATCGTTATTATTCACACTTTAAAGTTTGCTTTGATTGTTCAGCATTTACACTTTACCATTGCACACACTGTGTAACATTTTATTTATCAAGTTTAAGAGTCTCTTTAACACTTTGTTTTATTAAAAAGAGATCAGAAATTTTTGTTTAAATATTTTTGTTTTTGACTATCAAAACTATTTGCCTTAGTAATGTTGGTAAATTAAAATAAGGTGGTTAATTTAAAAAAATCCTAATATTCCTAAATGTTTTGTTAAAAAAACATATTTAATAATTATCGATATTGGAGGATATGAAACATGATATCGTGATGATTTTTTTATCCAGCCCTACTATGGAAGTCAATGGCTGTTTTTTCCAGCATTTTTCAAAATATCTTTCTTTGTGTTCAACAGAAGAAAGAAACTCAAAAAATGTTTAGAACAAGTGAAACGGTGACAGAATATTCGATCTTGGGTGAATTATATCTTTAATAAACTGCATTTGTCTCCATTGTTTGTATATAAACATTTACAAATCATCTTAGAGTACAATACCTAAAGTAGTATTAGTAAAACAGTCTCTTTGGTTTTCAGAATGACAGTCCATATCAAGGAGGAGTTTTCTTCCTCACGATTCACTTCCCAACAGACTACCCATTTAAACCACCAAAGGTCAGTCCATCTGTGATGTTTGTTGTGTTTTGAGACCATCAGTCTAATACACACACTTATGTGATGGTTTCCAATGCGCAGTACTCTCTGCTTTGACCTACAGGTCGCGTTCACAACAAAAATCTACCATCCCAACATTAACAGTAACGGCAGCATTTGTCTGGACATCCTGCGGTCTCAGTGGTCACCTGCGCTCACGGTATCCAAAGGTAGGTTTCGGACGACGTTTCTGAAGCACACGATTTAAAAAGAACATTTTAAAAAGTTTTTAGCAGCAGGTGGCACTCTAGGCTAGTTTTGAACAGTAGATGATGCTCTAGGCTAGTTTATAACAGCAGATGGCACTCTAGGCTAGTTTATAAAAGCAGGTGGCGTTCTAGGCTAGTTTTAACAGCAGATTGTGCTGCTCTAGGATATTTCTTAACAGTAGATGACGCTCTTGGCTAGTTTATAACAGTAGATGGTGCTCTAGGCTAGTTTTTAGCAGCAGATGGCAATTTAGGCTAGTTTATAACAGCAGGTGGCGCTCTAGGCTAGTTTTAAACAGCACATCGTGCTGCTCTAGGATATTTTTTAACAGCAGATTACGCTCTAGGCTAGTTTTGAACAGTAGATGACGCTCTAGGCTAGTTTTGAACAGTAGATGACGCTCTAGGCTAGTTTTGAACAGTAGATGACGCTCTAGGCTAGTTTTTAGTAGCAGATGGCGCTCTAGGCTAGTTTATAACAGTAGGTGGTGCTCTAGGCTAGTTTTTAGCAGCAGATGGCAATCTAGGCTAGTTTATAACAGCTGTTGGCGCTTTAGGCTAGTTTTAAACAGCAGACAGTGCTCCAGGCTAGATTTTAACAGCAGATCGTGCTGCTCTAGGATATATTTTAACAGTAGATAACGCTCTAGGTGAGTTTTAAACACCAGATGACGCTCTAGGCTAGTTTTTAGCAGCAGATGGTGCTCTAGGTTAGTTTTTAACAGTAGATGACGCTTTAGGCGGGTTTTTAAAAGCAGATGACGCTCTAGGCTAGTTTTTAGCAGCAGATGGCAATCTAGGCTAGTTTTTAACAGCAGATGAAGCTTTAGGCGGGTTTTTAAAAGCAGATGACGCTCTAGGCTAGTTTATAACAGTAGGTGGTGCTCTAGGCTAGTTTTTAGCAGCAGATGACGCTCTAGGCTAGTTTATAACAGTAGGTGGTGCTCTAGGCTAGTTTTTAGCAGCAGATGGCAATCTAGGCTACTTTATAACAGCTGTTGGCGCTTTAGGCTAGTTTTAAACAGCAGACAGCGCTCCAGGCTAGATTTTAACAGCAGATTGTGCTGCTCTAGGATATATTTTAACAATAGATAACGCTCTAGGTGAGTTTTAAACACCAGATGACGCTCTAGGTGAGTTTTAAACACCAGATGACGCTCTAGGCTAGTTTTTAGCAGCAGATGGTGCTCTAGGCTAGTCTTTAACATCAGATGACGCTTTAGGCGGGTTTTTAAAAGGAGATGGCGCTCTAGGCTAGTTTATAACAGTAGGTGGTGCTCTAGGCTAGTTTTTAGCAGCAGATGACGCTCTAGGCTAGTTTTTAGCAGCAGATGGTGCTCTAGGTTAGTTTTTAGCAGCAGATGACGCTCTAGGCTAGTTTTTAGCAGCAGATGGCAATCTAGGCTAGTTTTTAACAGCAGATGACGCTTTAGGCGGGTTTTTAAAAGCAGATGGCGCTCTAGGCTAGTTTATAACAGTAGGTGGTGCTCTAGGCTAGTTTTTAGCAGCAGATGACGCTCTAGGCTAGTTTAAAACAGCTGTTGGCGCTTTAGGCTAGTTTTAAACAGCAGACAGTGCTCCAGGCTAGATTTTAACAGCAGATCGTGCTGCTCTAGGATATATTTTAACAGTAGATGACGCTCTAGGTGAGTTTTAAACACCAGATGACGCTCTAGGCTAGTTTTTAGCAGCAGATGGTGCTCTAGGCTAGTTTTTAGCAGCAGATGGAAATCCAGGCTAGTTTTTTAACAGCAAATGACGCTCTAGGCTAGTTTTAAACAGCAGATGGCACTCTAGGCTAGTTTCAGACAGCGCTCCAGGCTAGCTTTTAACAGCAGATCGTGCTGCCCTAGGATATTTTTGAACAGTAGATGGTGCTCTAGGCTAGTTTTTAACAGTAGATGACGCTCTAGGCTAGTTTTTGACAGTACTTGGCGCTCTAGGCTAGTTTTTAACAGTAGATGACGCTTTAGGCAGCTTTTTAACAGCAGATGACGCTCTAGGCTAGTTTTTGACAGTAGATGACGCTCTAGGCTAGTTTTTAGCAGCAGATGCAATCTAGGCTAGTTTTTAACAGCAGATGACGCTTTAGGCGGGTTTTTAACAGCAGAGCAGATGATGCTCTAGGCTAGTTTTTGACAGTAGATGACGCTCTAGGCTAGTTTTTAGTAGCAGATGGCAATCTAGGCTAGTTTTCAACAGCAGCTGACGCTTTAGGCAGGTTTTTAACAGCAGATGACGCTCTAGTCAAGTTTTTGACAGTAGATGACGCTCTAGGCTAGTTTTTAACAGTAGATGATGCTCTAGGCTAGTTTTGAACAGTAGATGACGCTCTAGGCTAGTTTTTAGCAGCAGATGGCAATCTAGGCTAGTTTTTAACAGCAAATGACACTAGGCTAGTTTTAAACAGCAGACAGCGCTCAAAGCTAGATTTTAACAGCAGATTGGTCTGCTCTAGGATATTTCTTAACAGTAGATGACGCTCTAGGCTAGTTTTGAACACCAGATGACGCTCTAGGCTAGTTTTTAGCAGCAGATGGCAATCTAGGCTAGTTTTTAACAGCAGATGACGCTTTAGACAGGTTTTTAACAGCAGATGACGCTCTAGTCAAGTTTTTGACAGTAGATGACGCTCTAGGCTAGTTTTTAACAGTAGATGATGCTCTAGGCTGGTTTTGAACAGTAGATGACGCTCTAGGCTAGTTTTTAGCAGCAGATGGCAATCTAGGCTAGTTTTTAACAGCAAATGACGCTCTAGGCTAGTTTTAAACAGCAGACAGCGCTCAAAGCTAGATTTTAACAGCAGATTGTGCTGCTCTAGGATATTTCTTAACAGTAATGACGCTCTAGACTAGTTTTGAACAGTAGATTATGCTCTAAGCTAGTTTTCAGCAGCAGATGGTGCTCTAGGCTAGTTTTTAACAGTAGATGACTCTCTAGGATAGTTTTAAACAGCAAATGACGCTCTAGGCCAATTGTTAATACAATTTTATAATAAAATAACATTTTTGATGCAATATAAGATCAATAAGGGGTACATGTTCTCCTGTTCAGGCAAACCAATCTGATAATTTAAGAAATAAATAAAATAATATGTAATCAAATCTAATGTCAGTATATTCCACATGTTGTCATGTTCACGAAACTCAGCATTTTAATTTAAGTAACATAAGAATATAATTAAATCAATTAATAATTTGATAATGTTCTTCTTTGGCTTGAGCACTTGTAGGACAAACACAGTTTTGAGTACAGTAAAAGCTCAACATTTATGACTGATATCAGAACCCGTGCAGCGATTTACTCTTTGTTCTTGCATTGACCTAGTTTGGTTCACTCTGCAGCAATCTGTGTGTGTGTGTGTTTAACATGCCAAACAAACACTCCTCGTTCCAGCAGGGCAGACGAGCAGGACGTTGTGGTATTATATTGTTTTTAATGCGTTCCCTTCATATTTTAGTCTTGTTGTCCATCTGCTCCCTGTTATGTGACCCGAACCCAGATGACCCGCTGGTACCTGAGATCGCACACACATATAAAGCAGACAGAGAAAAGTGAGTGACCCTTCAGTCGCACCTCTATCATTCATATCATTTGCTTATTGTCTGTGGACTAAATGCCTGTTTGGAAAATATAGTAAATGTGAGAGTAGTACAGTAAAAGATTGCCAGTTTTTATCTGCAAACTTGATATATGTAATGATTTTGACACATGATACATCTGGAATTAGTGCAAAAACAGCATTATGTAACAAGTGGGTTAACAACACTACAACTAATGATACACTGTTAGATCTTTCCAACTTTAAAATCTCATTGGATGAACCACTAAAATATGTAAAATAGCCAATATTTGGGTTGTATTAGCTCAACTTTGGGTCAAATATGGACAAGCCCAATAGTCCAGTTGAAAATGTAATTAAAATATTATTGGATGAATGACAGTTAGTTGTAAAATATCCAATATTGGCACATTAGAGAATCATAAGCAAATTCTGGGTTGTATATACCCAACAGTTGGGTTAAAAATGTCATAAATCTTATTGGTTCAACCATAATTAGTTGTGAAAACAGCATTATGTAACAAGTGGGTTTAAAACAGCAGAACTTAAAATCTCATTGGTCGAACATTATTCAGTTGTAAATTGGCCAATATTTGGGTTGTATTAGCTCAACTCTGGGTCATATATGGACAAAAACAATATTTGGGTTAAAATTTAATTAAAATCTCATTGGTTGAACCCGATAGTTGTAAAATAGCCAAATATTTACACATTTGATACTCATAAACACAAAAAATGCTGGGTTGTATTAAACCGCTGTTGGATCAAATATGGACTAACTCAACAGTTGGGTTAAAAATGCAGTTAAAATTTCATTGGATAAATTACCGTTGTAAAATTGACTATTTTTGCATATACAGTGCATCTGGAAAGTATTGATAGCGCTTCACTTTTTCCACATTTGTTTATGTTACAGCCTTATTCCAAAATGGATTAAATTAATTTATTTCCTCAACATTCTACACACAATCCCCCATAATGACAATGTGGAAAAAGAGTTTTTGAAATTGTTGCAAATTTATTAAAAATAAAAACCTGTAAAATCACATGTACAGTTGAAGTCAGAATTAATCGCCCACTTTGAATTTTTTTTTTTTCTTGTAAAAGAATTTCCCAAATGATGTTTAACAGATTCTGGAAATTTTCACAGTATGTCTGATAATATTTTTTCTTGAGAAAGTCTTATTTGTTTTATTTCAGCTAGAATAAAAGCAGTTTTTAATTTTTTAAACACCATTTTAAGGACAATGTTATTACCCCCTTTAAGCTATATATTTTTTCAATAGTCTACAGAACAAACCATCATTATACAATAACTTGCCTAATTACCCTAACCTGCCTAGTTAACCTAATTAACCTAGTTAAGCCTTTAAATGTCACTTTAAGCTGTATAGAAGTGTCTTGAAGAATATCTAGTCAAATATTATTTTCTGTCATCATGACAAAGATAAAATAAATCAGTTATTAGAGATGAGTTATTAAAACTATTATGTTTAGAAATGTGTTGAAAAAAAATCTTCTTTCCGTTAAACAGAAATTGGGGAAAAACATAAACAGGGGGGCTAATAATTCTGACTTCAACTTTACATCAGTATTCATAGCCTTTGGCGTGAAGCTCTAAATTGAGCTCAGGTTCATTCTGTTTCCACTGATCATTCTTTAGATGTTTCAGCAGCTTCATTGGAGTTCACCTGTGGTCAATTCAGCTGATTGGACATGATTTGAAAAGGCATACACCTGTCTATATAAGGGCCCAGGGTTGACAGTGCATGTCAAAGCACATACCAAGCATGAAGACAAAGGAATTGTCTGTAGACCTCCGATACAGGATTGTCTCGAGCCACAAGGCTGGGGAAGGTTACAGAAACATTTCTGCTGCTCTGAAAGTTCCATTAAGCACAGTGGCCTCCATCATCCATAAGTGGAAGATGTTTGGAATCACCAGGACTCTTCCTAGAGCTGGCCAGCCATCTAAGAAGAGAGATCGGGGGAGAAGGGCCTTAGTCAGGGAGGTGATCAATAACCCGATGGATAGTCTGTCTGAGCTCCAGCGTTCTTCTGTGGATAGAGGAGAACCTATACTCTCCGGATGCACTGTATGGAACACTGATGCTGCATTCACACCAGACGCAAATAAATCGTCAAGTATGAGCGATTTACATGTTAGGTCAATGCAAAGACGCGAATAGACATATTTGGGTCAAATATAGGCAAACCCAACAGTTGGGTTAAAAATGTAATTAATATCTCATTGGATGAACCACAGTTGTAAAATAACCAACATTACCCTTTCTTTTCTGGCAGGTACAACAGACTAGCGAGAGAATGGACGCAAAAGTACGCCATGTGAGAGAGTGTCTGCGCCTGAACCGCTCCAGAATCAAACGGACAGAGAAACGTGTTTTTACTTTGAACAAGAGGAGTAAACATGAGTGAATGTTGAGTGGAGGGAAACTAAAACAACAGACCCTTTGGCCAGAAGCAGAATGAGGAGGTGAGCGTCTCAGTCCTCCGTCATGTGCCGTCGTTCTCACCGCGAATCAACCTGGAATTTAAAAAAAAAAACACAAACAAAACTCCAGGAAAACTGTCAAACCGGACAAACCTCGGGGTGCCACAAAACCCAGGATCTTAGACTTGTAGTTAGCTCTATTATTACTGTCATTGTGGATTTTTTCTCAGTGTTACTCTCGTCATCACTGTGCTGTGTTTTGCCGAATGAGGAAACGGGGGGCTGTTGGAATGCAGGCGGTGCGGACTCGATGGAAAATGTTGACTTTTCAAACAGTTTACGAATGTAAATGTAAAAAAACTAATGTATTTTTGGGTGTTAGACAGAATGCACACTGCAAAAACAAATCATGCTTGAGGTTTTGACTTGTTTCTAGTCTAAATATGTAAGAATTTTTAAAGAAGCATTTTCTAGACTAGTTAAAAATGTTATTTTGTGTTCAGATAGTGTCAAAAATAAGTGAGTTCTTTTCTTAAAACGAGCATAATAATGTGCCATTGGAGAGAGTAAAATAGTATCGTTATCAGATTAAAATATGTTTATTTTATTATTAAGTTTAATAATAAAAATTTTAATAATTTATTAAGTTTATTTCACCCTATTGGCAGATTTTTTAGCTTGTTTTAAGGAAAAACTCACTTAATTTTGACGACTTGTGTCTGAAAACAAAACCGTGTTTTTTGCTAGTCTAGAAAATGCTTCTTGCTTTAAGAATTTGTAGATATTTGAACTAAAAATGAGACAAAAACTAAGAAGGAAAACATTTATTTATTTATTTTTGCAGTGTATCGTTCGCCTTCCAACGTTCCCGCCGTTTCAGTGTTATTCCATAAAACACTATGAATGTGATTTGGGAAACGGTTGTGTCTCTAATGAGCAGGTGTGATTTTGATTTTGGAAAAAAATGAAGAAAAAAAATCATAAAAATAGTCTAAATATTTGTGCTGTAATAAAAAAAAAATAGACGGGTAACACCGTGTCCTCGCAAGACTCGATGCAATTCCAGCAACTTGTAATCAAATCTCTTTTAATCCACTTTTTTTTTTTTAAGGAACACTCCACTTTTAACTCCCCTAGAGTTAAACTGTTGTGTTTTACCCTTTGTTTAATTCATTCAGTCAATCTCTAGGTCTGCAGGAGCACTTTTAGCTTAGCTTAGCATAAGTCATTGAATCAGATTAGACCATTAGCATCTCACTTCAAAAAGATGTATATTGTGCAGCGCTGTTAACTAGTTACCTAGCTGTGGATTATTTTCATTCATTCGTTCACTTTCCTTCAGCTTAGTCTCTGATTTATCAGAGGTCACCACAGCAGAATGAACCACCAACTATTCCAGCATATGTTTTACGCAGCGGATACAACCCAGTACTGGGAAAGGATTATTTTATGCCACATCAGCCTATTGCAGCTTTTAATTTCCTGTCAGTCTTGGTGCACTAAGAGTCAAACTTTAAATAGGAAAATTATCACAACTCTTACTTTTTTTTTTTTTTTTTTTTTTTTTTTTACTTTTTTTGAGTGAGATGCTAATGGTCTAATCTGATTCAATGATCTATGCTAAGCTAAGCTAAAACGTCTCCCGCCAGACCCGGAAATCGGCTGAGTGGATGGTAAAACTCTTTAAAAATTGAAGTCTTTTCAATCCATGTGACTTGTAAAATGATTTTCAAAGCCATTTGTAATCTTAAAGGGATAGTTCACCCAAAAATCTAAATCTCCTGCTAAATTACTCACCCACAGGCCATGCAAGATGTAGGTGTCTTCTTTAGGTGAAGATTTTTGGCTGATAACATCGTCCTCTAGTATCTGTATAATGAAAGCTAGTAGGTGCCATGTCTTTGAGATTAAAAAAAGAAACATACATGGTAAACGTAATCAATCCTCGTGACTCCTGATGTGACTTGTGAAGCCAAACGATCGTTCTGTGCAACAAACCAAAAACATTATTTATAATATTATTAGCTTTAATCCACAGCTAATGCTTTTGAGCATGTATATTGAGCATTGCCTTTCCAATTATTCATTCACTGATTCATTTTCCTTCGGCTTAGTCCCTTTATTAATCACGGGTTGCCACCATGGAATGAACTGCCAACTATTCCACCATATGTTTTACACCACAGATGTCGTTCCAGCTGCAACCCAGTACTGGGAAACATCCATACACCCGGAGGAAACCCACGTTAATACGGGAAGAACATGCAAACTCAACACAGAAATACAAACTGGCCCAACCGGGACTAGAACCAGTGCCCTTTTTGCTGTGTGAGGCGACCACTGAGTCACCGTGTCGCCCTCATTTCCAAATAGTTGTAAATAATGTTCAGTTTCTGCACAGAACAATTGTTTTGGTTCATACACTTATAAAAATGACTTTTGCTGCTTGTTCAAACTGCTTATTTAGCATGAGTTGAAACAACACACTTGACTTAATCGGTTTGTGTCAGGACAACGTGTAGGACAGCATTTTTTTAGCTTTATTCCACAGCTAGTGCTTCTGAGCATGTATATTAAGCTTTGAATTTCCAAATATTCATTTTCCTTTGGCTTAGTCCCTTTATTTATCAGGGGTCGCCACAGCAGAATGAACCGCCAACTTATCCAGCATATGTTTTACACAGCGGATGCCCTTCCAGCTGCTACCTAGTACTGGGAAACATCCATACACACTCATTCACACACACACTCATATATTCTGGCCAATTTAGTTAAATTTTTTATGTTCAATCCACTTAAATTTGTAAAAACGATTAAGTTACTTAATCGGTTTGTGTCGGGACAACGTGTAGGACAGCATTTTTTTAGCTTTATTTCACAGCTAATGCTTCTGAGCATGTATATTCATTCATTCATTTTCTTTTCGGCTTAGTCCCTTTATTAATCGGGTCGCCACAGCGGAATGAACCGCCAACTATTCCACCATATGTTTTACACACCGGATGCCCTTCCAGCCGCTACCCAGTACTGGGAAACATCCATACACACTCATTCACACACACACTCATATACTCTGGCCAATTTAGTTAAATTTTTTATGTTCCATCCACTTAAATTTGTAAAAACGATTAAGTTACTTAATCGGTTTGTGTCGGGACAACTTGTAGGACAGCATTTTTTTTAGCTTTATTTCACAGCTAATGCTTCTGAGCATGTATATTCATTCATTCATTTTCTTTTTGGCTTAGTCCCTTTATTAATCTGGGGTCGCCACTGCGGAATGAACCGCCAACTTATCCAGCACATGTTTTACGCAGCGGATGCCCTTCCAGCTGCAACCCATCACTGGGAAACATCCATACACACTCATTCAGCTAAATATCTTTTCTAATGTTATACTTAAAACAAAACAATGATCACCTACATCTTGGATGGCTTGAGGGCGTGTAAATGAACTTTACATATGAATTATTACGGTGAATTATGCCTAAATTGTGCGAGATTTCCAGTGTCATTCGCAATTGTTATTTATTCGGCTTGTTTGTGACCTCATATTTGATGTTGGGTTATTTATATTTATTAACATAATTGTCATAAATTGATTTGTAATGCAAAGATTTCATGTTTATCGCTCTTTGTTGCTTCTCGCTTTATTGACCTGAAGGGGTTTCTGCACTGGTGGTCTCGCACATTGATTTATTAATTGCTTCAAAATAATAATGTCATTAGAAGTCACTTTTTAAAGTCAAGATCCCATAATGCAATTCGAATCTGTAAATAAACGTAAAACACCCTTAAATGATGAGCTACAGGAAACTGTTAAAGCGTTTATTTTTATTTTTTGGGAGTACTTTCACCCTCTTTTGCACTGCTAATAATGAAAGACAATTCTTTAATTGCATTGCGTCTCATTAGGACACGGTGTTATTGTTATAATTATTATTTATGAAACGTTTTTTGTTATAAACATATCACCTTTTGACATAATGTTTATTTATTCTAGAATGTCATATTCAGAGTTAAGGTGGCCAGTCGCACAGGATGTGTTCTTGTTTTCATTTGTGTGATTTCGCTCGACAAACGTCTTGTTTGAGCGTGGGATTGTTTATCATTTGCTGCGATTTATATGAATGCATCGGCATCAAATCTTAAACGACAGACCAGTCAGAAGCATCAGGTTAAAGGGGTAGTTCACCCAAAAATTTTTGATCTCCTGTTAGTTTACTTTAACTCGAGCCATTGAAGATGTAGGTGACTTTTCTTATTCTGCAGGAGAAGATTAAAGAAGATTTTTAGCATAATTTGTGGCGATTCTGTATAATTGCAGTGAATGATGACAGGTTTTTTTAGGAATTAAACACATTTAAGACAAGTCCAAATCAATCTCATCGCTCCTGAAGACACACTGAGGTCTAATGTAGCCAAACGATCGCTCTGCACAAGAAACTGAACATGGCTTATGGATTGTTTTTGCTCATACGTCATCAAGAAAGAAAGATGGGGGGGAAAACATTGAAAGACGAAACAATAACACGCAACAACAACAACAAAAATGTTATAAAGAAAAAAACAATAAATCAACAACTATAACAACATGAATATTAAACAATGAAAGAAAAAACAACACACAAAACAACAAATATTAGAAAGAGAAAATGGATAAAACACAACAACAAACAATTTTTAACAATAAAAACAATTAAATAAAAAAATAACACAACAAACAATGCAACTTTGACAGAAAAAACAATGAAAGAACCAAAAAAAAGCACAACAAAAAAATCTTGAAATAAAGCAAAAACAATATCACACAACACCAAAAACACAATCTTAGAAAGAATAAACGATAAAAAGAAAAAATCTGTGCAACACGCAACAAATAAAAATCTTAAAACGAAACCATGAAAGTAAAAACAATAACACACAACAACAAAAAACACAATCTTGGAAAGAAAAAAATGATGATAACACAATAACAAAACACAATCTTAGAAACAGAGGAAAAACAAATGAAACCAATGTAAAAACCAATGATAACACAACAACAACCAACCAACTAACCAAAAACACAATCTTAAAAAGAAAGAAAAAACAATAACACACAACAACAACAATATAAGAAAAAAACAATAAATCAAGAGCTTATAACAATATTAGAAAGAAAAAACAACTCACAAAACAACAACAACAATATTAGAAAGAGAAAAAAATATATAAAACACAACAACAAAAAAATCTTAAAAAGAAAAAACAATGAAAGAAAAAACACAAACTTGGAGAAAAAAAACAATAACACAACAAAAATGCAATCATCGAAAGAAAAAACATTGAAAGAACAAAAAAAAGCACAACAAAAAAATCTTGATTTAGTGAGAGCAAAAACTATAATACACAACACCAAAAACACATTCTTAGAAAGAAAAAATAACAATGAAACTGGCAACAAAAACAATCTTAGAAAGAAAAAACAATGAAAGAAAAACAACAACGATAACACACAACAACAAAGAACACAATCCTGAAAAGAATGATAAAACAACAACGAAACACAATCTTAGAAACAAAAAAAATAAAACGATGAAAGTAAAAACCAATGATAACACAACAACAACCAACCAAAAACACAATCTTACTGTGCGTTCACACGTTCACACCGAAAGCAGCGAGAGTGTTAAAGGTGGCTCTGGCCGCCTTGGCGATAACGCTGTCTGCCTTGAGCTCCGGCGGCGAGAGCGTCAAAATTCGCTACATTGATCTCGTATTTAAAGGAGCCGTTGCAGCATATCGTATCAGTTACATTTACGCATAAAACATGCTTTCTAGCGTAAAAATGTTGCACGTTTATTATCAAATTCATTTAATTACGGAAGATCTAGTTGCTTGTGCTGTGGCTTTGCTCCACTTAATTATCCAATGCGTCCATATGCCTGAAATATCCTGATGCAGCAATACTGTTTTGTATTGTCGCATGAGATTCACGCTTTTTCTTAAAGAAAAAAAAAACATTCATGCACATCAGTAACTCGCCAGTAACCTTTTTAATGTATGTTTCTATAAGAAAACATTGCAAACAATTGGAAATCTTGCGACCGCGATAATCAAACCCTTGGGAACAACTGTGGTCGGAACCCAAGTTCACAGTGACTGTGTTCTCTGGACTCCTCTCAAGCGGTGGACTTCTACATTCCGATTGCTTGCCGCCAAACCGCGCCATAGCTCATTACCATAAAGTTGACTTGATTTCAACTCTCCTCGACAGTTGTTGCTAGATCGGATACGTTTGCGGCCCGAAGTTAACGAGTATTATTTATGTTACTTATGAAATTTCCGATTTATTGTATTTCATTAATGTCTACCCTAAACCCAACCGTCACAGAAGCGTAAAAACAGTAGTTGTACCAAGTATTATTTATCGTATCTATTAAATTACCAAATAAATTTTATTTTTTAACCCCTACCCCCACCCCAACCGTCACAGTACTATAAAAATATAAATTATTGTTATACAAAACTGCCGCTATATTAATGTGCACATCGCACTTCCGGCCGGCCGCATATCCGATCTAGACTTTACCCTCCTCGATGCCCACAACGGCGAAGACTCGCTGCGCTGCTCCTCGCCGCTTATCGCCGCCGGCTCCCATTGAAAATGAATGACTTCCGGCTACTTTGACGCTCTCGCCGCTTTCAGTGTGAACGTACAGTTAGAAAGAAAGAAAAAAACAATGACACACAAAAACAACACGGTCTTAAATTATAATCTAAGCAGTGGCACACAGTCAAAACTACAACAGTTATTTACTCTCATGACCATAAAGAACATCATAACCAGAATGTTCAAAACATCATATTACAGTACATCATTTACAGTATTATTAGCGTTAAAGAGTGTAAATGTGAAGTTTCAGCTCAAAATACCACACAGATAATGTTTCAAAACTGCCCCTTTTAGGCTTTGATCCTAATTGTGCTGTTTTGGTGACTGTCACTTTAAATTCAAATGAGATTGTGCTCTATTTAAAAGAGGGCGGAGCTACAAATGCCTGTATGTCAGCATAGTGGCAGATTCAAAACCGTAACGGGCAGGTGGCTGCTTCTCACTCAGGGCTGTCTATGCAAATGAGAGAGAGATGGTCACTAGTGGGCGGGGCTTAACTCCTCTGATGACACGTGCACAAGGGAGAGTGTCAATCAATGTGTTTCTGCAGACTGTTTTAATCAAGTGTGCTCATAAAAACAGAATTAATTAATGTTGACCATTAGAAGCTGGATATATTCACACACTTTTATCACACGACTGCGTTTAAACCCCTTATAATAGGTTTTTTGCATAATAGGTCGAAGTGTTTTTCGTTTGCTTGATGACGTATGCATAAACACTCTCAGATTACATTTGCATGACAGCGATGTAAGCAAAAATAGCTACTTCCATTGTGTTTTTAAACATTACCTACATCTTGAATGGTTTGAGGGTCAGTAAATTACCTGTACGTTTCCATTTATGGATGAGCTGTCGCGTTAAGCATATTGCATAAATGATTTAATGTGAATTTGTATGGCGAGAACGCATCCTATGCGAACGGCTGCCCACTATTCTTCACCTCAGCCGCATGTGCATGAAATGGCAGATGTGTATTTGTTTTGATAAGTATTGTAAAGTTGCTTTAGAAATCAAGGCAGATTTTTATACTTGTCTTTTAAAAAAAAAATCACCCAATTTGCTTGCAGAATAAGCGAGGGAGCAAAAAAAAAACAAAAAAACATGGGATTGTGTGACCACCATTTCTGCCAAATGTGATTATGCCCCTTTCAGATGTGCAGGCTGAACGGGTTGGTCATAGCGTATGAATGCAATATTTTTCAGCTGTCTAGCATTTATCTCTTCTACGAAAGCTGTGTAACCCTGTATAATAACCTGTAGAGATTCCTGTAGTCACTAATATTACTAACATTCGACAGACTAGATAGTAAACGTTACATTTGTTGTGTGGCCGGCGCCGCTGCTGGACTCTTTCGCTGTGTAAATTCACTTTCTAACGGCCTATAATGGAGGCGGAGGATCACGATGTTTACAACGAAAGTATTCCTTCACTTTCCGGAAGTCTGAGGATGGAGGAAATAAAAGTGTGAACGTCTCACCTTTAGCTCCCGGTGCTGCTTTTCACAAATCGTGGCTCGACGCTCCCTGAAAAGGGCTAAATGTCCCCATTGTTACACTGAGCGACGTATTGCGTAATCACCACAGTGCTGCGTCTCAATTCGCATACGTACTTTACGTTCTAAATATTTGTATCTTTTGGTGAAGGAAAAGGTAGAGACTTTTCAGTGTGTAACGGGAGAGTATGCAAGTTTGGGACATACTACATCCTCATTAATAGATCGTTGTGTTGCTTAGTTACAAGACCTGTCAATCATCTCGACAGGTCATCCACATTTCTGTCATATTTAATTTCCTACATTATTGGAGATTCAGCGGTGTGTTAATCTGCCATTCATGAGTGTTTCATGCAGAGAAATCTCCTTGAATTAATTATCATTCAGAAGTTAATCTCCAAACACGTCCTTAAATGAATTCACATTGTTGTTAAAAATGAACTATAACACTGATAACGTGATTGAAATATTGTCTAGTAGGCTAGATATTAATTAATAGTCATTCAAACACTTTTACCGAAGCCTCTCTACTGGACAGTTGGTCTTGTGTGTCTGCCATGTTTGTAGTTTTTTCCCACGAGTTTGTAGTTCTAATCAAATTCAATGTATTGCAGGTAATATTTAGCGGTTAGCGTACGGATGATTCAACGCTTCAAATTTCTATCGGAAATGGTAGACAACAGTAAACAACTTTTCCGAAGCCTCTCTATTTGATGGTTGGCCATGTTTGTAGTTTTTTCCCATAAGTTTGTAGTTCTAATCGAATTCACGTCCAACACACAATGTATTGTGGGTGATATTTAGCGGTTAGCGTACGGATGATTCAACACTTCAAATTTCTATCGGAAATAGTAGACAACAGTAAACAACTTTACCGAAGCCTCTCTATTTGATGGTTGGCCTTGTTTGTAGTTTTTTCCCACAAGTTTGTAGTTCTAATCGAATTCACGTCCAACACACTATGTATTGTGGGTAATATTTAGCGGTTAGCGTACGGATGATTCAACACTTCAAATTTCTATCGGAAATGGTAGACAACAGTAAACAACTTTACCGAAGCCTCTCTATTTGATGGTTAGCCATGTTTGTAGTTTTTTCCCACAAGTTTGTAGTTCTAATCGAATTCACGTCCAACACACAATGTGTTGTGGGTAATATTTAGCGGTTAGTGTACGGATGATTCAACACTTCAAATTTCTATCAGAAATAGTAGACAACAGTAAACCACTTTACCGAAGCCTCTCTACTGGACAGTTGGTCATGTGTGTCTGCGATGTTTGTAGTTTTTTCCCACAAGTTTGTAGTTCTAATCGAATTCACGTCCAACACACAATGTATTGTGGGTAATATTTAGCGGTTAACGTACGGATGATTCAACACTTCAAATTTCTATCGGAAATGGTAGACAACAGTAAACAACTTTACCGAAGCCTCTCTATTTGATGGTTGGCCATGTTTGTAGTTTTTTCCCACAAGTTTGTAGTTCTAATCGAATTCACGTCCAACACACAATGTTTTGTGGGTAATATTTAGCGGTTAGCGTACGGATGATTCAACACTTCAAATTTCTATCGGAAATGGTAGACAACAGTAAACAACTTTACCAAAGCCTTTCTATTTGATGGTTGGCCATGTTTGTAGTTTTTTCCCACAAGTTTGTAGTTCTAATCGAATTCACGTCCAACACACAATGTTTTGTGGGTAATATTTAACAATTAACGTACGGATGATTCAACACTTCAAATTTCTATCGGAAATGGTAGACAACAGTAAACAACTTTACCGAAGCCTCTCTATTTGATGGTTGGCCATGTTTGTAGTTTTTTCCCACGAGTTTGTAGTTCTAATCGAATTCACGTCCAACATGCAATGTATTGCGGGTAATATTTAGCAGTTAGTGTACGGATGATTCAACACTTCAAATTTCTATCGGAAATGGTAGACAACAGTAAACAACTTTACCGAAGCCTCTCTATTTGATGGTTGGCCATGTTTGTAGTTTTTTCCCACGAGTTTGTAGTTCTAATCAAATTCACGTCCAACATGCAATGTATTGCGGGTAATATTTAGCAGTTAGTGTACGGATGATTCAACACTTCAAATTTCTATCGGAAATAGTAGACAACAGTAAACAACTTTACCGAAGCCTCTCTACTGGACAGTTGGGCTTGTGTGTCTGCCATGTTTGTAGTTTTTTTCCACAAGTTTGTAGTTCTAATCGAATTAACGCCCCAACACGCAATGTACTGTGGATAATATTACAGACAGTTCTACGGTACAATGTAGATGGGATACATCAATATAGCATAATTTTTGTGACGCTGTACAACAATAGATAATGTTTTCACGTGAACGTAATGGGGTGTTCACACCAGACGTGACCTGCATGAACAAATTGCGATATTCGCAAGTAAATAGACTCGTGAACATTTTGAGTTTACTCGCTTCATTCGCGCCTCAGTTTCACTCACAACAGACGTGGATTCGCGTTTTGCGCGGAACTTCTGTCTGCCTGTTGACTCTAGCTTCGTTGCTAAATGGCTAACATGGATTTTATTGAGAGAGTAGTTGTGCTTTATGTGCTTTAGGAAAGCTGAAAAACAGCGTAGATTCATTCGGCGCCATGTCAGAGTCCACTAGATCCTTTCAGAGGTGCAACCAGCGCTGTGAGTTCATCAACTCCAGAAACTATACCTGGATGATGGAAGCTTTCAGCGGTGCTTCAGACTGAGCCGAGCCCAGTTTGATGAACTGTTGTCCGGTGTCGGCAGGAGGTTTTCCCCTCGGGACACCAACAACAGGCACTGTGTCATAATCACACCCATTCTGGAGCAAGCTCCTGTTTGGTTAACGTGACACGAATGTCCGCTGAAGTCCGTCAAACGCTCAGTTCGCGGCACTTCATTCGCACGAATTGCATCATTTGCGCGAATAGCGCGCAAGATGTCTATTCGCGTCTTTGCATTGACTTAACATGAAAATCGCTTACGTTTGACGCTTCATACGTGTCTAGTGTGAACTAGTTTTGTCACAATACTGGAATTCGGTACCAATCGATACTGAAATTTTATAAACGTCCATTTCCCGCTAACATTTGAGCGCTGTTGAGTGTTGTTGTTAACACTGTTTTCAGATATTATTTAGGATGAATATATGCGAATTAGGACGCAGCACAAGGGAATGGGGTATATGCACAGGAATTTTTCGTTTTCAGTAAGCTGGCTCAAGCACGTAAAACGGTAAGATGGTAAACTGTCGTGCCATTATAAAATCGCAGCATTTAAGATTTAGTTTCTATAAAAATCAGTGATCTTTATTGCTTGGTTGATATACGATATAAATTGGGTCTCAGAATTTACAAGAAGCACTGCATTAAATGACATTGTTCTGCACCATGTCTTTAAAATGTGGACATTTATATTACAGTATTTTCAATGGAGTTTCAACGTTCTCTGCTGCTTCTGACGGCGCTTGCGTTTTAACGGTTTTTCATCTCATTGTACACTTAAACAACTAAATGAAGGTTTAAGTCTATTTAACTGATGCTCTTTGAATTAAATCACATTATCAATGCTGTAAAACTGAAAACCATTCACCTGAAGTTGGCTGATAAACACTTGCTGCACATAAAGCCCATTGAGCCTGTTCAGCTTTGGGTATGGTTTTTTTAAAGGGATAGTTCACCCTGAAATGTGAATTTATTTACTCGCTCTTATGTTTTTTCCTGAAGCCAATTGAAACGGGAAGTTTGAGTTTGTTTGGGTTTTGTTCAAGCTGCTGTTTTTCACACAGTAAAAGTAGACGTGAATCAGTGTTTAAGCTTTTAGGGACAGTTCACACATTCTTATTTTTGCTGAATAACACACAATGAGATATTGTGAAGAATGTTGAAAACCGGTAACTATTGACTTCCATAGTATTCCTTTTTCCGGCTATGGAAGTCAGTGGTTACCAGTTTTCAGCATTTTTCAAAATGTCTTCTTTTTTGTTCAGCAGAAGAAAGAAACTTATAAAGAAATAACACAAAGATATTTTGAATAATGTTGAAAACCAATAAGGGCCAGACGGAATCTGCGGACTTTTTTTTTTAAAAATCTGCAGATTTCTGCGGAATTATTTTGGGAGTATCATAACTAAAACCTTAATATGTGGAATAAAAAATAATATCTTTTTAACTTGTATTTAATGTTTAAAATGCAAATCCAATTAGAAAAATAAATAGTTAACTTTAAGTAAATAAACAGAATTAATGATGGGCTAAAAATCTGCAGAAAATCTGCGGAAATCTGCGTGCGCAGATTCCATGTGGGCCTACCGGTAACCATTGACTTCAATAGTATGTTTTTTTTCCTACTGTGGAAGTCAATGGTTACCAGTTTTCAGCATTCTTCAAAATATCTTCTTTTGTGTTCAACAGAAGAAAGAAACTCATAAAGGAATAACACAAAAACAATTATTGTTAAGAATTTTGAAATCCGGTAACCATTCACTTCCATAGTATTGTTTTTCCTACTATGGAAGTCAATGGTAACCGGTTTTCAGCATTCTTCAAAACTTCTTCTTTTGAGTTCAGCAGAAGAAACTCATAAAGGAATAACACAAAAAATATATTTTAAAGAATGTTGAAAACCGGTAACCATGGACTTCCATAGTATTTATTTTCTACTATGGAAGTCAATAGTTACCGGTTTTCAGCATTCTTCAAAATTTCTTCTTTTGAGTTCAACAGAAGAAAGAAACTCACAAAAGTATAACACAACGATATTTTGAAGAATGTTAAAAACCAGTAACCATTGACTTCCATAGTATTTGTTTTCTACTGTGGAAGTCAATGGTTACCCGTTTTCCGCTTTCTTCAAAATATCTGCAAATGTGTTTATTTTAACTTTATTTTAAGAAGCTAATCAGGTTTCACCAACAAACAAAATAATCCATAGAGACTTTAACTTAATATTTTTACCTGTTATTGAATGGAAAGGTGCAGCCTGAAACTTTTAGGTTGTTAGTACATTATCAATTAAATACTAACATTTAATAAAAGCCCATAAGTGTTTTTAAAATTTAAGTAAAACTGTTGTAAAAGTGCAGCTTGAACATTCTACTCAACATCTGCTTTTGTGTTCCTTGCAGCAAAGTGTGTTTTTAATGACACGATGGTACATAAATGAAAAATAACCCGTTAGTGAGTGGAAAAGTGCAGCTTGCACATTCTACTCAACATCTGCTTTTGTGTTCCTCACAGCAAAGTGTGTTTTGAATGACATGATGGTACATAAATGAAAAATAACCCGTTATTGAATGGAAAAGTGCAGCTTGCACATTCTACACAACGTCTGCTTTTGTGTTACTCGCAACAAAGGTGTGTTTTGAATGACCCGATGGTACATAAATGAAAAATAACCTGTTATTGAATGGAAAAGTGCAGCTTGAACATTCTACTCAACATCTGCTTTTGTGTTCCTCGCAGCAAAGTGTGTTTTGAATGACCCGATGGTACATAAATGAAACATAACCCGTTATTGAATGGAAAAGTGCAGCTTGAACATTCTACTCAACGTCTGCTTTTGTGCTTCTCGCAGCAAAGTGTGTTTTGGATGACCCGATGGTACATAAACGAAAATTTTCTTCCTTTTTGTTCACATTTAAATTGAGTCGAATGTAAATTTCTCACCAACTTCTCCTGACTTTGATTGGAAAACCGGCTCTTTGCATCTGCAAAGCATTCATGACTAAACGTGGCTCATTGCTTGTGCATCTTTTAAGTTATTTATTTATTAGCTATTTATTTGTGGTCTTCCAGCCGTCAGTTCAACTCTTTCTCAGATCATGTAAAGGCAGAAACGCAATGCTTTGCACTCCAAACCCTTTTTCTTTCCGCAGCTGTTTTGCAAAATATCAGGGATCTTTTTCCATTCTCTCGCCTCCCCTCAATAAAACCTTAGCCTTAACCATCAATGTATAAGCAACTCTACTGTACTGTTTACTTTGTGTTTTCCTGTTGACTGGTACTCTATGTGTACACAGAGCCATAATGAGCTAGAAAACCCCGTCATCCGCCGGCTCTCCTCATTTAAATCAGACCAACCTCCAACTTTAGTCAATAAAGCTCCTTTTGTTTATTTCCGCCTCTTGGATTTATTGTATTCACAACACCTGAAGTTTGCAGATTTTACACTCAATTCTAATACTCTGACACTTTCTTTGACTATACTATATTCTGACAATAATCCCAGCACATCAGATTGACATTGTACCCTAATGTCATGGGGACTTGTCGTTGCATTTTGTTTGGAAATAAAAATCAGGCTGATATCAAACCCAACATCAGGCTGATGTCAATGTCCAACCTAAAATCAACCAAACATCATGGTCTAATGATGTTACAGCTTGATAGTTACCACTATGACGTCTATCAGACGTTGGATTTTGGTTGCCATACCTGACGAATAAATGTCAGTATGTGACGTCAATATGACGTTGGTTTAAGTTGTTGGCTTGATTTTGTTCACTTTCCAACACAACCTAAAATTGTTATTGGATGTCAAAATAACCATGTCCTTAGACGCTGGCTAAACATTGAATTTTAGTCACATGACCTAAATCTAACCTAATATTAACATGGGATGATATATAGAAGATTACCATTTATTGTCTTTTATATAGAGATTTAATGATATTTGTATATAGAAGAAAGAAAAAATATATATAATATATAGAAGAAAATTATCTTGTGGTATAAAGTAAGAAATTACCCTCACCGGCCACTTTATTAGGTACACCTACCCAGCTGCTCGTTAACGAAAATATTTAATCAGCCAATCACATGGCAGCAACTTAATGCATTTAGGCATGTAGACATGGTCAAGACGATCTGCTGCAGTTCAATCCGAGCATCAGAATGAGGAAGAAATATGATTAAAGTGACTTTGAACGTGGCATGGTTGTTGGTGCCAGACGAGGTGGTCTGAGTATTTCAGAAACGGCTGATCTACTGGGATTTTCACGCACAACCATCTCTAGGGTTTACAGAGAATGGTCCGACAAAGAGGAAATATCCAGTGAGCGGCAGTTCTGTGGGCGCAAATGCCTTGTTGATGGTCAGAGGAGAATGGCCAGACTGGTTCCAGCTGATAGAAAGGCAACAGTAACTCAAATAAGCACTCGTTACAACCGAGGTCTGCAGAAGAGCATCTCTGAACACACAACACGTCCAACCTTGAGGCAGATGGGCTACAGCAGCAGAAGACCACACCGGGTGCCACTCCTGTCAGCTAAGAACAGGAAACTGAGGCTACAATTCACACAGGCTCACCAAAACTGGACAATAGAAGATTGGAGAAACGTTGCCTGGTCTGATGAGTCTCCATTTCTGCTGCCACATTCGGATGGTCGGGTCAGAATTTGGCGTCAACAACATGAAAGCATGGATCCATCCTGCCATGTATCAACGGTTCAGGCTGGTGGTGGAGGTGTAATGGTGTGGGGGATATTTTCTTGGCACACTTTGGGCTCATTAGTACCAATTGAGGATCGTGTCAACGCCACAGCCTACCTGAGTATTGTTGCTGAACATGTCCATCCCTTTATGACCACAGTGTCTCCATCTTCTAATAGCTACTTCCAGCAGGATAACGCACCATGTCATAAAGCGTGAATCATCTCAGACTGGTTTCTTGAACATGACAATGAGTTCACTGTACTCAAATGGCCTCCACAGTCATCATATATCAACCCAATAGAGCACCTTTGGGATGTGGTGGAACGGGAGATTCTCATCATGGATGTGCAGCCGACAAATCTACAGCAACTGCGTGATGCTATCATGTCAACATGGAGCAAAATCTCTGAGGAATATTTCCAGTATCTTGTTGAATCTACGCCACGAAGTATATTCGCTCATAATAATAACTAAAAGAAGTAACTGTAAACTGTTATAACAATTTAAAAAAATTGCAAATTACATCAAATTACTCATCCACCATTTTTTAAATATGGGAGTAAAGAATATTTAAATTTATTTTATATATATAATTTATTTAGCAAAGTAGGCTGCATGAATTTGAGGTAAAATTCAGTATAAAGAGTAATATTATGGAATAATTTCATTTTAAGATTATATTTATATATAATTTTGTGGTGTTAATCGAGATTAATCACATCCTAGGTAAATGTTTGCATTTACCTGATATATAGATGTGTACTGTGCATATTTTTGTTTATGAAAAATGCACACATGCTGTACATAAAATATTAAATATACAAAACAAATACATTTACTTATTATTCATTCATTCATTTTCTTTTCAGCTTAGTCTCTTTATTAATCAGGGGTCGGCACAGCGGAATGAACCGCCAACTTATCCAGCATGTTTTACGCAGCGGATCCCCTTCCAGCTGCAACCCATCACTGGGAAACACCCATACACAATGTTTCCCAGTGATGGGTTGCGGCTGGAAGGGCATCTGCTGCGTAAAACATATGCTGGATAAGTTGGCGGTTCATTCCACTGTGATTAATAAAAGGACCAAACTGAAAATGAAAGATACATTATGTTTTCACTGTCAATTTAGGATGTTTCCACAGACAGTTATTTGCATATTTGTTTATTTAATTTAATTTCTAGAACGATAGTAATAAGCACATCAACGTGCTGCTTTCATGCATCTCCAGCAGATGTCGCCGCCGGTTTATTTTTTAAACTCTACTACGATGAAGGCTTATCAAAGACTTTAACCATTGGTTTGTGAAAGATGTCAGTAGGAAAGTGTTCATTTAAGAGTCTTCATCGCATGTATTCTGTAAAACAGGTCAATTCAAAATAGATTTTTTTGTAATAAGAAAGATGAAACTATTGTAATATATAGGATTATTTTGCTGTGTTTTAAAGATAAGGTAAGTGATATTCATTCATTCATTTTCTTTTCAGCTTAGTTCCTTTATTAATCAGGGGTCGCCACAGCGGAATGAACCGCCAACTTATTCTGTATATGTTTTGCGCAGCAGATGCCCTTCCAGCTGCATCCCATCACTGGGAAAGGATCAATTATATATAATGAGGATTTTGTTGATTTCAAAATTTGTTATATTGTGAATTTACTAATTATTTATAAAAAATTCTCTATTCATAAGTGTAAATGGGCAGTAAAAAACAGTTTTGCTCATTTTAAATAGAAATGGGTCACTACCTTTATATATTAATACAGGAGAATATAACAAAAAGAAGGGTCGCAGGTTCGAGGCTCGGCTGGGTCAGTTGGCGTTTCTGTGTGGCAAGAAGTTCGCTGGGTCGCAGGTTCGAGCCTTGGCTGGGTCAGTTGGCGTTTCTGTGTGGAGTTTGCATGTTCTCCCTGCGTTCGCGTGGGTTTCCTCCGGGTGCTCGGGTTTCCCCCACAGTCCAAAGACATGCGGTACAGGTGAATTGGGTAAGCTAAATTGTCCGTAGTGTATGAGTGTGAATGAGTGTGTGTGGATGTTTCCCAGAGATGGGTTGCGGCTGGAAGGGCATCCGCTGCGTAAAACACATGCTGGATAAGTTGGCGGTTCATTCCGCTGTGGCGACTCCAGATTAATAAAGGGACTAAGCCGAAAAGAAAATGAAT
This sequence comes from Danio kyathit, assembly GCA_903798195.1. NCBI lineage: Eukaryota > Metazoa > Chordata > Actinopteri > Cypriniformes > Danionidae > Danio > Danio kyathit. The sequence continues at coordinate 64,838,832 of LR812526.1, forward strand.
AAATGAATAACAAAAAGAAAAAATTATTTTTTGGATAATTTTTTCAATTTTTTTTTTCTATAATTGCTCTTGTATGTTCGTTATGATACAAATTGCAAACAAATTAAAATAAAAATTAAATTTATTAAAAGGCTCATCATCAAAAGTGTTCTGACCAGGCATGGGATGATAACCGTTTTCAAGGTATACATCGTTTGGAAAAATCAAGGTTTTAAAGCCACCAAAATTTTCTGCTATACCGTTTCTAAGATATAATTAAGATTTTTTATTTACTTTTTTTTTTTTTTTAGCAGAAAAGATATCCAAAAATGCTATTTTAAATTGTAAAGAAATCTGTTTTTTTTTTTTTTTTTTTTTTTAACTAATGAAGACAGCATAACGCCCCATTCACACGGGGCTTCAGCGTCAACGCTTGACAGAGGGCGTGTCTGAAGTTGGGGCTGACGCGATCGTCATAGCAGCGTCAGCCAATGAAATTAGTCAGCAATAGGCCACTGTCTGAGCTGGTGTATTTGCATACAGCTATCTGATTGGCTGACGCTTCCGTCGGCGCTTGAAAAGTTGAGCAAGTCCCAACTTCTGCAGCGAGCAATGCCTCTGAAGCGGCGCCGACGGATCCACAATGCAGTTTGGCAACGCCTGACGTCACCCATTCAAAGTGAATGGGAAGCGTTGAAGCTGACGCCCCGTGTGAATGGGGCGTTACTGCTCCAAAATATTTTAAATGTTTCTCAAAATAAAATATATTGTGTTCAAAGTGGAAAAAAAGTTTTATTTTTTTACCCAAACATTTAAAAATAATATATTTTAGAGCTGTCATCACAAGGGATATTTTTATTCAATCTGTTTAACATATTTTTGCATAAACAAACTACTAAGTTTTGTTTAGTTTCTATTTTAAAGTATGATTTAGTCTCTGCGACCCTTTTTTTTTTGTTAAGGTTTTCACTTAAATTCACTTGTATCCCGGACGAGCCCCCATTTTTGAGTGCCATGAGGCTATTTTATAATTTTGCGCGCACATATCCTTCGCCAAACCCTTACACACATGTCTTAAAAAATTTAACAGCATGTTGTGGCGATGCGTAGTGGAAGATCTGGTGTGGGTGGGGCCAAGAGCCACGGGGGCGGGGAAAGGCCGGTGTTATGAGTGCTTAATAAGCATCGAACCCTGTAGAGGAGCTTCAGATGAACACGTTTGTTTTGATTAAAGTTATTGAAAAGTTCTCTCTTGAATGAGTGTGATTTTTTTAGGTACTGCCACAGTAGCATTGTACACATGAAAATACAGATTAAAAACCCAATACTTGACACAGTGTAGCATAGAAACTCCACCGTCTACTAGTGCTTTAAAAGTGTTATTGCTAAAGAAGCAGAAAGTACTCAGAAATATAGCTGCTATCACAATATCGTGAAACCGTGATATTTTTATCCAAGGTTATCATACCGTCAGAATCTCATACCTGCCCATGCCTAGTTCTGATGTTTCATTTTCTTATGGTTTGTGTACGACTTTTATTTTAATTATTTGTTATTATTACTACTATATGTGTAATTACTGATCTCCTGTTATTATTTTACACTCTGTGTGAATTGTTATTAAACCAATATTACAAAAAAAAACATTAAGTAGCTAGAACTAATTAATATTCATAACCCGAGTCATCATTCGCCAGCTGGCGCCCGCCCACATCCCAAGCGTCACCGCCTTAGCGAATCAGGAACGCGAATTCGGCAAAACCTCGCTTTGCGTAATTAATATTCATGAGTTTCTCCTTCACCATAGTAGGCTTCGTATGTGGCTGCCTGCCAGGGAGGAGTGAGTGCTACGTGATGCTTCCTGTGTGCGTAGAGCCGAGGGAGAGATCCTGATCTGCCGCCGGAGTTCACTGCATCTTTCCCCGCTGTCGGACCTCCGAAACCCCGCACATTCCTCCATCATGGCGGTGAATCTGAGCAAAAACGGGCCTGCGCTCACCGCGGCCTATAATGAGGTGGTGGGCGAGAAGTCGGAGACGAACTGGTGAGTAGAAACTCCAGGGTTTGTGTCTGTTCACTCACTGACATCCTCATTTATAGCATGCTAGCCGCTAATCTAACGCTTATTATGTGTGTTTATCATCTTATAGATGCTCATTAGCATCAGTACAACCCCTTACGAAAATTAACAGTTTATTTTAATAGTAAAACTGTCGTAATCATGATTGTCATTAACACAATGACTTCAATTTGGTACTACAGTTACCATGGTAAAACTATTTGATTTTGAAAAAACATAGTTAATTTGGGGTTAACTATGGACTATTATGGTAACGCCAAATTATATGGTTTTTGCAACACCAGCAATAGTTTGACCATAGTTACTCAACACAAATGGAAGTCAGTGTGCCAAAAAACTTGGTTACTACATTTTTACTATTAAAAATACATGGTTAATTTCGAAAGGGACTGACCTTTAATGAACTGAGGTCAAGTTGTTTAGCTTGTGTTTTATTACCCTCACTGACGTCCTTATTTATAGCATGCTTACCGCTAATCAACAACTTATTATTTGTGTTTATCATCTCATAAATGCAAATTAGCATTAATACAACGCTTATGGAAATTAACAGGCTTTTAAAATAGTAAAATTGTAGTATTCATGATTGTTATTGACACAATGACATCACAATGGTACTACAATTTCCATGGTAAAACTATGGTTTGATTTGAAAAGCCATAGTTATTTTGAGGTTACCATGGACGATTATGATAACCCTAAATTATATGGTTTGTAACCCCAACCATAGTTTTATCATGGTAACTCTAAGTTTAAAGTCCCCATGCAATCAAAACTAACCGTATTGATTTTGTTAGCTCAAATTGCTAGTTTTGTGGTGAACAATTCATCTGTGCATGTCATTAAGCAAAACGGTATAGTTTCCTCTTGTAATCTAAAATTAAAATCTGCAAATGCACTTCCTCACTGTCTGAGGTATTGGGCGTGGCTAACATACTTAACCACGCCTCTCCTGCTGTCACTATGACAACAAACAGAAATGGTGTGGAGGAGGGGTCTATTAGGTTGTAATAACTCTCCCCAAACCCTTTTCCCCATCTTTCTAAATAAAAGGCCTACTTTACTACATCCAATCAGCTCGCAGTAGTAAAAACAAGCCACGCCCACTATTTTTTCAATTAATATTCCGTTTCTCTGGGAACTGCATGACAATACGAATAAAAAAATTTGTCGCAGCTTCTGGATTATGCAGATTTTAAATTCTCAGATTACGTCTCTCTGAGGTATTGGGCGGAGCTAACATACTTAACCACGCCTCTTCAACTGTCAGATGTGACAACAAACAGAAATGTTGAGGAGGAGGGGTCTATTAGGTTGTAATAACTCTCCCCAAACCCTTTTCCAAATCTTTCTGAATGAAACGCCTACTTTACCACGTCCAATCAGCTCGCAGTAGAAAAAACAAGCCACGCCCACTATTTTTTCATTTAATATTCCGTTTCTCTGGGAACTGCATCACAATACGGAAAAAAAAAAAACGGTCGCAGCTTCCAGTTCATGGGGATTTTAAGTTATACAATAGAAGTCAGTGTGCCAAAAAACTTGGTTACTACATTTTTACTATTAAAACATGGTTAATTTCGTAAGAGACTGACCTTTAATGAACTGAAGTTTTTTCGTTTGTGTTTTATTACACTCACTGACATCCTCATTTATAGCATGCTAACCGCTAATCAACGCCTTATTATTTGTGTTTATCATCTCATAAATGCTCATTAGCATCAATACAATCCTTATGGAAATTAACAGGTTTTTAACCAACTGGAGATTGTGGTAACCATGATTGTTATAGACACAATGGGCTCTATTTCAACGAACTAGGCGCAAAGTCTAAAGCGCATGGCGCAAAAGCCTTAAGAGCATGTCCGAATCCACTTTTGCTATTTTAAGGATGGAAAAATCCGCTCTGCGCCCCGGCACATGGTCTAACAGGGTTGTGTTTATTCTCTTAATGAGTTCTGGGTGTGTTTTGAGCATAACGTGCATTAAACCAATCAGAGTCTCATCTCACATTCCCCTTCAGTTGCGTCACTCCATGCTGTATTTGCTGTTTACATGGAATTTGTAAGTGTAGAAACTGAACGCTTCACTAGCAAGAAAACAGTTAAACAGGGCATCTGCAGCACGAGGATACAGAACGAGCCTCCTCCATTCAGCCTCGTTACTTTCCTATATCTATGAAACATTCCTATATCCTTTTCCTGTAGGCTTTGCACATATATGGCTTTTGGGTATGGCACTATTTCTGACTCCTTTTACATTCATAATCTTTCATCCATATTGACATAGAATAATAGTAATTAAAAAAATAAATCCTCATTGTTATTATGTTGACTCAAATGTATAAGTGATTTTTGTCTTGTTTCTAGCCTAGATATCTATAAATTAATAAATCAAGAAGCATTTATAGACAACTTTAAAAAATAGTTCTGTTTTCAGAAATAAAGTCACAATTAAGTAGTTTTTCTATAAAACAAGCAAAATAATGTGGTAAGTAACATTATTTAAATATTTTAAACCAAAAGCATGATTATTTTGCATGTTTTAAGGAAAAACACATTAAATTTGCGCTTATTATTTCGGAAAACAAAACTTTTTTTCTTACTTGTCTATAAAATGCTTCCTGATTCAAGATTTATAAAAAATTTTTTTTTAGATATTTCTACTTAAAACAAGACAAAATCTCTAAGTAAGAAAAGCATCGTTTTGCAGTGTATACAATAATGAAGGGCAGTTTTAAGTAGGTCAGAAACACTTCCTGCATCAAAAGGCTATACTGATTATAGCATACGGAAATGCTATTAATGTTTAACCTCAGACCAAAGTCCTGTAGCTCTGTGCCTTTAAGTGTGAGTTTCATTTTCGAAGTGAAAATGAGGAACTCTGTGGGGAAGGATGTGTGATTATAAATGACCTACATTAATTACAGTCAGCTTTCAGCCCAGAGATTTGACTTCATTTAAAAAAGACATACAGACTGGAGAAGGTTAAAGTTGATTAAAAATAATCACAAAAAAAGGTCATAATATTGTACGCTACCATTCAAAAGTTTATGTTGGTAAATTAACTAAAAGTCTCAGTAAATAGTTTAGGAATTAGAACTAAACTACAACTGGCATCAAATCAGCATTTGAGAATTGTTTCTGAAGGATAATGTGAGGCTGGAGTAATGAATATGCTGAAAATTCAGCTTTACACCACAGGAATTTTAAAAGTTATGGTCTTTTAAAGTGTAATAGTATTTAACAGTACGGCTGAACTTCTTTCAGAAACATTTAAAAAATTACATACTCCAAATGTTTGTACAATATTCTTGTATTTTATTTTTAATACTTATTATTAAACAATATATATATATACAGTTGAAGTCAGAATTGTTAGCCCTCCTGTTTATTTTTTCCCCCATTTCTGTTTAACTGCGAGAAGATTTTTTCAACACATTTCTAATTATAATAGTTTTAATAACTCATTTCTAATAACTGATTTATTTTATCTTTGTCATGATGACAGTAAATAATATTAGACTTCTTCAAGACACTTCTATACAGCTTAAAGTGACATTTAAAGGCTTAATTAGGTTAACTAGACAGGATAGAGTAATTAGGCAAGTTATTGTATAATGATGGTTTGTTCTGTAGACTATTGAAAAATATATCGCTTAAAGGGGCTAATAATTTTATTTTTTTTTTTGAATATTTTTTTAATTATAATTTCTGCAGACAGAAAAACAAAGAACCGACAGACAAACCCATCATGAAACAATACTCTGTGCAAAATGTAAAATAAAGCATGAAACAAAGGAAAATGGCGACATACATATATGACCTACAAAAAGACAGCAATGGATATAAAGAGAGAGAAAAAAAAACCTTACAAATCTTCAGAAATTAAACACTACTAGTCTTTATGTTGTTTTAGAAAAAAAAAAGACTGGATCCCACATTTTATCAAATTTCGCAGAGTTCCCAGAGATGGTGTATCGAATTCTTTCCAAATGTAGAGTGGAGGTGAGTCCATGAAGCCAGTCAGAAAAAAGAGGCCTAACATTTTTCTTCCATAAACAAAGGATAACTTTTTTAGTTATGATCATGCCATACTGAACAGGTAACCGTATATTTCGGTTGAGAGTCTCCAGAAAATCTGACCAGCCAAAAACTGCGATCATTGGGTCAGGGAGTAAATGGAGTAAAACACAATGGGGCTAATAATTTTGACCTTAAAATGTTTTTTTTAAAATTAAAAACTGCTTTTAATCTAGCAGAAATAAAACAAATAAGACTTTCTCCAGAAGAAAAAATATTATCAGACATACTGTGAAAATTTCTTTGCTCTGTTAAACATCATTTGGGAAATATTTAAAAAAGAAAAAAGGTTCAAAGGAGGGCAAATAATTCTGACTTCAACTGTATGTATGTCAAGGGTGTAGAATTACACCCTTGACATACATCCCCACCAATATACACAGATTATTCAAATATCCCCACCAATAATTGAATTACCTTCAAAATAAAATAATGCTTTGCCAAACGTTTTCAGTCATGCTTACGGTGCAAGACTCAGGTGAGACACGGACATTAGCTACATTTCAAAGAAAAGTGTCAGTCACTTGAATTCATTCGCTACAAGTCCACCATAATAGTAATTATGGATGTGCAATTAATAAAAATGTGTTTCGATTTTGGCCTCCACCACGAATATGAAAACAACAATCGAGATAAAATGGTTAGTGTGTCATATGCCTCCCCCTTTCCAGAAGTCTGCATTCAATTCTTTTCAAAGTAAAATCATGTAAATTTACTTTTGACCCATAAGACATGCTTGATTTAATGTTGTTTTTATCACTGATTTTTATACTGAGTTTTTTTTCTTAAGTGTGAAATAGATCATGTGCTGTTCTGTTTGCACGCTCGGAGAAGGAAAAGAACATGGACATGTAAAGTCATCTTTGAGCTTAAAGTGTATAAATGGCAATATTATACTTGCAAAAATGTGTTCAGATATTCTTCAAGATACTAGTATTCAGCTTAAAGTGACATTTAAAGGCTTAACTAGGTTGGTTAGGTTGACTAGGCAAGTTAGGGTAATTAAGTCATTGTATAATAACAGTGGTTTGTTCTGGAGAGCTTAAAGGGGCTAATAATTTTGACCTTAAATGGTTTTTAAAAAAAAAATTAAAACTGCTTTTATTCTAGCCGAAATAAAACAAATAAGACTTTCTCCAGAAGAAAAAATATTATTTTGGGAAATATAAAAATAAAAAAAAATTCAAAGGAGGGCTAATAATTCTGACTCCAACTGTATATGTATATACACACACTTCTCTTGACTCTTACAACTTTCATTTCCATGTTAAACCACAGCTTAAAAAGTCACAGGACGATCTAACCAGAGAGATCTTCTAGAAATAAATGAGACTTATTCCTCATTATAGCACTTCCTGTTTCTTACAGTCAAGACGCTGGTGTTAAGTCAGAGAGGAAGTTCACACAGCTTCCTGTCTGTACAAATGCCTCAGTTTAGAGAGAGAATCAAAGATAATCTCGCTTCAAAACCAACTTCATGTTACAAACTAGAGGTGGGAATCATTTGGCGCCTCAGGATTCAATCCAAATCCATTCCTTGGGCTGTGATTGGATTAAAAATGGATTTTGGGCTATTCTTAGGTTTGATTCCAGTTGTCTGTTCTGTGTTATTATATGTGCCCAAAATATAATCATAACTGTTGCAAAAATTCCAGAAAGTTGACCTTCACCTTTTTTTTTTTATCTGATAACATGACGTTGTTGTTATTATGCTACCTAGCATTAAAAAATATACATTTTCTAAATTGAATCAGTCAATATTTCTATGTTAAATGTCTCATGAAGTGCTTTGAAATGGGTATTTTTATTTGATGTTTGACGTAATCTCAATTAAAACATGAAGAGAGGGCGGGACATATAGTAGCTCCTCCCACTTTTTCAAAAACAGCCAATAGTGTTTAGTTTTATCACAGCTCTGCCAGTGAGAGTGGTTGAGCTCAAGCGCATCACATGAAAAGCAAATGAAACAAAGGGGGCGGTGCATGTCAGACACTAGTGAGCATTTGATTGGTCAGAAGATTTGATGAGAAACTGAAGTATGAGGTGACGTCAAATAAATTGTTGATCCTATTAGGTGGAAGTGGCAAACTTTGGATGGTTACATTTTTGGACGGAGGTTTATATCTAAAAAAAAACGAATTAATTTTACTGGGACTGGATATTCTCTCAATGTTAGCCATTTAGCAACGAAGCTAGTGTCACCGGGCAGACAGAAGTCTATTGTGAAGTGAATTTAATGCGCAAATAAAGTGAGTAAACTCAAAATGCTCACGTGTCTATTTACGCGCGAATAGCACGATTTATTTGCGCGCGTCGCGTCAGGTGTGATCACAGCATAATAGCTTTTTCACCAGTTTTATTACAAACATTTTAGAGGCCCATTTTTAAAAGCCTCTTGACATGATTACATTTAGTTTGCCATAGGGGTGTGCAATATTGACAGACGATAGGTGCGTTCGACTTCATGCAGCGCTGCGCAGACCGATCGAAATCTGTCTTAAAGCGGTGCATGCCGGTTAGAAATTTTGGCCGGATTGATGCTGCGCTGACACCATGTGAGTGTCACATGTGGCGTCAAAGTACCGCGACAGCACTCTGAGATCAGACGACTGACTCAGCCCGCGCAGCACCTGAAGAGCGCCTGCTGAAGCTAAGATGACGACACTGATGTTACACGATTGGCCGAGTTCACAGCATGACAACAACCACGTGTGATTCGGGTTTATTATTGGACAAATTCCGATTCACAAATTTCAAAACAAACAATTAACTGTTCATACCCTCTCTATCTTGTACACATCATGCTTATTAAAAGACTACAGATATTTTACTGCAGTATCATCTTTTGTTAAATAATTTGTTCATAATGTCTAGATTGTTTAAACAGGTTTATTCTGCCTTCTTATATAGACTACTGTATTATACATTTTAGTGAATGACCAAATATTAACTCAAATAAGTCTTACAGACTTATAAAATAATTATCATCATTGATCCTGACACCCCTATGAAGATTTCTTAAATTAAGTAAAAAATATTTTATTAAATATAAAAATATATGTTTATAAAATATTTATTTCCTGTTAAGCCATTTATGCAGAAATGTTAAAAGTGTCATTGATGTAGCTGCTCTTTCTGGCTATTTTCTATTTAGTGTAGCTCATTTATTTTGGTCCTTTTGTTCAATCTCTATAGATTAATGTGCTTTTAAAAAAAATGTTTTTTTATTATCCAAAATAATCATTGTTTAAGACTTAATCAAAACACCGTGTTTTGGGTTTTACACTAATATATTGGAAAGTTTTATATCTATAAATGTAAATAAATGTAAACCCTTTTTAGCATATTCAAACAAGCACTGGAACAGTATTGACATACCATTCAACATCTAGTAGCCCAAAGACTGATGCTTAAACTCCAAGAATTTGTGCTTATTGTTTTGTTTATTAGGCCTATTTGTGGATATTTATTTCCTTTTTATGTGCCCTCTGGTTTTCCCCTTATTTCTCATGCATTTGTTATATAAGCTACTTAAATTTAATTCATAATTCCCTTATTTAAAAATGAACTATAGTTTGTAGAGACTGTATTCTGTTTTATGTGTACTGTAAATCTTTTGTTGTTATTGCAATAAATAAACAAATAAATAAATGAATGATCCCGCCATGTGGTCGGTCATCATGACTGCAGCAACTTTGAGCGCCGAAGTGTCCGGCTTGACGGCTCCGTTTTCAACTCCGCCCCCGCCTGCGCACGGCTAATCTCGTTGATCACCGGCTGCAGCTGTGCTTCATGTCGAACGCACCTATTATCTATAATTTCAACTCTGATTCTTTTGTCGTCTCCAGTGTGAGTAAATGCGAGTTAGTTTCATGCTCTGATTTAAAATCTTGTATTTAAATGCTGAATGTCCAGATGTGAGTGTGTCGTGTTGTCCTCATCTTCAGTGACCTGGAGGTTTATCTCTTATGTAATGCATTGCCCTTTACGTGTGTGTGTTTGTGTTTCTGCAGGGTTCTCTTCACCTACGAGGGAAACACCAATGACATCAGACTGGCAGAGAAAGGAGGTGTGTTTCCATTGAATTACATTCGTTCAGACTCTTATCATGAGTGTAAAAGCTTGTGCACACTGGGATGATTATTACTGTCGTTTAAATTCCGAGACGCACCAAGCTGACATTCGGCCATCAGCGTGGGTCTGGCTAGTTGGTTTGATCTGCACAACACATTCAAGCTATAGCAATGTGCTTTTGGATGCTTCAAAATAAAA